>APFE031433915.1:37857-55043 GCA_000404065.3 Pinus taeda
TAGGTGTCATATATCATGATTGACTTGGTTAAGCTTTGAAATATGTTCATACCTTTACTTGTTGCAAAGGTTTTCCACATTTGTAGAAAATAAAAAAATAAAAAAATGTAAAGAGGGTATACCCTAAAAGAAAAATCAAAGGGTGAAAAGAATAAAAAGAGGTCAAAAAATGAAAGAAAATGAACCCCAACAAAAGAAAAGACCAGGAAAGTGTGCAAGTCTAAATGCCACTACTTTTTTACTTTTGTATAATAAAAGATTGTGTGCAGTTTGTCACCTATGCCACAATTCATGAATAGTCAAATAGTTTAAGCTTGACTAGTTCATATTTCAATTTCAAGTTGTAGAAATAGAGAATAAAGGTCTGACCAAACAGTTTAATCTTGGCAGATAAGTAGATAGGTAGAGTGAATAAAAGGAGCTCAACAGTTTAATCTGAGCCCTTGGATGTAATAAGTGTAGACTTAGCTAGGCACCACTATGTAAAAGAAATGAAAGTTTTATAAGGGTTTGCCAATCTAAGCGCACCCTAATAAAGAAGTGAAAATGCTAGGTTAAAGTAGGTAGGGTAAGTAGATGATGGTTTCAGAATAAATGTGTGGTGAATGATAAGTTTAAATGTGTAAATCTTTTACTTTCATCACAAGGCAAAGGCATGTATCACATGGAAGGCACATCAAGCAAGCAGAGTAAAAAATAATTAACTTCCCTACTCATTTCCCCTAAGTCCTCACTAATTCCCTAAGTACTAAAGGTAATTACCAAAGTTAGAGGGGCTCAAAGCATTTCTCTGACTTTTGGAGGGACCGGACCCTTGGCTCAATAATTTATAATACCTTAAGTACTTAAGCCCCTTCACCAATAATCACACCCCTTCATAAGTTATTCATTTCCCTAATAAGTCTTTTCCTAAGTAAAATCCTATTTTACTTAGGGAAAATAAAACACTTTCCATATAAACCCTCATATTCTCTTAGCCTAAGTTTTAAATATATATATGAAAATATTTTAAACTTAGCGCGCATTTCACAAAGTCATATTAACCACTAATTCATATTATTATATAATTCCCCCATATAAAGCTTACCCACTCTCGTATTATTATGAATATGCAAATACCCCAAACTTTTATATAACCCGCCCCCCGGTTAAATATAACCATAATAACACTCATAAACAGGATTAATTAACTAATCCGTAGTTAATTAAGAACCTGATCTCCGCCATGCTAAAACAAGGATTAATTAATCCCCATGGTTAATTAATAACTTTTTGAACCAATTGCTTTACCCCTGATATGATTAAAAATATTAATTAATATTGGGCCCGCCCTCCGTTAACCTTCCGCCACTTCACCTCCCCGACAGCGGTCCAATCGGATCATGCAGATCCGACGATCATTGCGCATATCACACAGGTTCAACGGTCGACCTTTAGCGTGCGATAGAGAGCGGTTTCATAAATAGTACATGTGCTATGTGTCAAACATTATATGGAATTGCATGGCCTCACCCAAATACCACTTACCCTCCACTAGCGATGTGATGAAAACTGCTTATCGCCTCCCGCTACCGACAAAACATCAAATCACTTCCCTGCTGCCGTCATTTGTCCAAATCCCGAACCCACAAAAAGCTTTGACTTTGTATAAAAACAAAGTTAAATAGTTTTTGGTCCTTATTCCACAAATGCATGCATGCAACCTGAACGTTGAAGTCGACCAGCTCGTACACCCAACCGTTAGCCACCCTCAAACTTGTAGTTCGATGCCGCTCCAAGTCCGCCATTCGCACCCAGTGAACCTGCATTCCATTGCCCGTCACTAAAAACAGGTATTTACCAGTTTCCGTCCAGAAACCCTATAAATACTTGCTTTCCTCTGTAATTAATTTGAAAAAACCCAAATTTCATTATAATTCAGTTGTTGAATTTAGAATTCAAGATTCCAAAGACCCTCTGTTTTCACCAACTCCACTTAAAAAACCCCATTTTCCTTTCTGAATCCACAAGAACTAGAATGGAAACCCCCTGTGGCTCTCAGTATAGCGCCTATCACTACCCCTCATCGAGACTTGGATTATTTTCCCTTAGCAGATAAAATTTTTCAAATAAAATACCTTGTAACTGAAGACAATCCCCTGAAAGTATTTTGTGAATGCCAGGACAATTACCTGAATTACTCTGATCCCATAGGACTTTGGGAATCAAATCTCCCAAGGTACATGCTCCCCTCTATGCGTATTTTCCCTGAAATTATCCATCAATGTGATGCCAATTACAATCCCACCCTCAGAGCAATAATATCCCCCAATCAAGCGGTTCTCTTCAGAGTTACTGCAGATTCAATCAATGAGATGCTTCCGTTTCAGCCTAGTCAAGACCTCACCCCCATTTCCCTTGGTGAATTACTAGAAAAATCATCTAAATTGTCCCAGTCTGAAATCAGTCGCCTCTGCCAGACTTTTATGGATAAACATCATCAACCCAAAGATCATCCTCCCTATATGTCATCTTTCTTCACACAGATAGGTAAAAATATAGTCAATATGATAGTTGCAGTCATGGGTTTCAATACTAGTGAATATATGGATGAATTGACCCTAGCTTTAATGTCCATTTTTACCCCTGGTCAGCCTCCTGTTGTCAAATATAACTATGCTTCTTTTATTGCTGAGAAAATCCATGACCAGTTCATGAGACTAGAGAATGAAAAGGTATTTAAGTATTCCACAATCATATATCAACTTTTCCTTTATTTTCAGTCTGACTAGTTCCCATTTTCTGTCAATAAACTTGATACAAAAGGCAATCCCAGATCAGTTATTTTCTGGACTTCCATCTTTCATGATTCACTTGGTCCATACTCATACAATTAATTCATTGACTAGTTTTTCCACCCAGTGACCACCATGCTAACAGGGAGCCCTCCTCCTAGGATTAGTGATGAAACCAAAAGAATTCTTCAGCTCTCTAGGCAGTACAAGATAGGTGACTAGTACTTGTACCAGAATCACACAGAGATCAGAATTTATGGTTGTGAACTTCCTCCATTCAAACTACCAAGGTATGTTCCTATGAGGTTGTTTGCCTTGGAATATTATAGGAAAATGTTAGACTCTGATCAGATTCATTTCACCAAGGCCAATAAGAAAGCACAATTGAGAATTAAAGACCACCTAGGCCCATTTGTCTGCAACAATAGAGAAGCAGGCAAAAGAGCAGAAGAAATCCTAGAAAGAATCAGACTAAAGAAAATTTTTGTTTGGAGGTATGATCCACAAGGTTTCATTTGTGATAGGAGAATGAAACACAAGCTATCACCATATTTCCTTCACAAAATCCCTGAAATAGAACAGTATGCAAATATGGATGAATGGAAGGAAGGGACTCTAGTTGAAATGGATAGTGATCAAGTTTATGTAGAAAATGTGATGAAAGACTTAGAAAAGAGGCTTGAACTAGACTCTTGTGAATAGGTAACAGTTGGATCCACCCAAAATCCAACGCCAAAGCCTAGTGCCTCTACAACAGAGACTTCTCAAAGGAACTCATAGGAAACTAGTGCACCCCTTGCAGAACCACCACAGGAAAAAGATCAAGGAACAAGTACTCCAGCATCAGAACAACCAGAGATGTCAGAGCAGCCTGAAACCTTTGAAGAACAGGGCCCCCTCATAGCCCCATTCAGCTCAGGTAAATATGGGAAATCCCCCAGTTTTGCAAACTCCTCTGAATGAGGAACAAAACTTGAAAAGAGACAAGGAAGTAGCTACCCCTGCCAGTGGTCCTTCAAACCAGCATGGCGCTAAGAGGTACAGGCTAAATCCGTATTCAGAGGAAGAATTCTTTGAGGAGACAACAAGGAGTTTAAGGAAAGAAGGTGGAGACAGTCTACATACATTTCCAATAGGTGAGACACCTTCCAGTTCACAAAGGCAGGAGCTTGAAAGACAACAAAGTACTGAAGTTTCTTCTTTCAAGTCTTCATCTACCAAGACCATAGATATAAAAGGAAAATTCAAAGAAATAAAGGCAAAAAATGAACAGCTGAGGGCCCAAGCCTACACTCAATACTTAAAGATGGCCCCTACTAATCAAACCAGGTTGATGTCAGCTTATGAAATCAAAGAAGGGAAAATGCAAATGAGCTTTCTAAAGCCCACATTACAGCAGCCTAAATCACTTGCAGACTACCTCAAGACTGATTTCGAGGTCTTGGCCAAAGATATCCACCCCATAGATCAGATAGAACTGCATAAGCAAATAGGGGAAATGGTTTATTCTACACTGACAAGCAAGGCCATGATGGCACACAGGTTGGAGAATTCACTGAAAAACACTACTACCCAACTCCAACTAGAAAAGGCTTTCTCACAGGAAAAATACAACAGAATTAAAACATTGGAAGATTCGATTATTGAGTTGGGCCATAACCCAAAGGATATCAAAACTGCAGAGGCCCTGATAAAGAAAAAGAATGAAGATATAGCTGCCTCGAGAAAGCAGTTGAAATTTCCACCACTCATGCATCCACAGACTGCTGAAGTGATTGAAAAGAAGAATGAAGAAGAGCTTATGGACTTGATCCTCAAGCTAAATGGACAATTAAAGGAGACAAAGCAAGAATTAGAGAAAACACTACAAAGAAAGCAGAGTGAGTTGACCTCTCAGCCTCAAAATGTAGTACCAGTGGTTTCTACAGCAGTCCCTTTTACATTGGCAACTGCTCTAGCACCAAATGTCCCTTTAGCAACAGCTGAAACTTTAGAAGTAACAGGTACAGATACATCACAGGCAGGAACTTCAACTCAAAGCACTGAAGAATTAATCAAGTCCATGGAGGAAATGAAGCTCCAGGTCACTAAATTACAAAAAGTAAAGGAGAAATTCATTACTTCAGAACAAAAGTATGATGTGTCAAAATTTAATTTTGCTGAAGAGGTAAGGAAAAACAAAGGCTTGACTCAACAGGTTAAAACACTGGAAAAGGATCTTACATTTGAAAATCCTTTGACTGACATCAAAAAGATATTATGGACCAATATCATTGAATCAATCAATGGTATTTGGTCATCAATTCAAATCATTTTTGAACAAATTGACTTGGTGAAAGCTACTCTCCAAGAGATTGAAAAAACTAAGGAAGAACTAGGAGGGAAGCCTGGAGAGGCTATTAGGTTGATAAAATTTCTAAACAGCAGAAACATGTATCAGTTAGAATAGCTAAACATTGAGGATAGGACTGGAACTATCCTTGAAATAAAGAAAGTACTGACCAAAAGGACTTTAATGCAAAACCTAGAACGCAAATGTAAGAATATGCAAGAAGACATAGATGAATTTATTGGGAAATTTATCATTTTACAAAGTAAAGGGCTTCCAAGTCCTCTAGTAATCAATGACAAGCTAATGATGTAGGATCATTATGTCAACAAACTATACCAATATGCTAATAATCAAGCCAGTTCATCTGCACCTAAGGCATTGCCCACAGGAAGAGTTCTTTATGATAGTTTGGAGAACCTGTTTTATATTGAGCATGAAGTGAGGCACCTGTTTCCAATAGAACCAAATTTTTTAAAATACACAGAAGCAGATGAAATCTTTAGGAAACTAACAAGGACAAGAATACCAAGGGATGAGTGGTGGATCAATATGACAGACATTTTATGATTTACCATGGTAAAAGGTAAATTGAAGGATTTACCATAGTCAATTTTGGTAAACAAGGATGAAGGAGGATAATACAGGTAAAGAGTATCAATCACAGGTAAAGGAGTATCAGTGAAAAGCCAAAATCAATCAGCCAGCACAGAATTACAAGCAAGACAACAAGATGCACATTCATAGGACCTGCCTCCAGCTCCTTCAACAAAAACAGGGACAACAACCAAGCAGTTCACATTCAGTTTCTACTTTCAAGACCATCTGTCTCTACATTCATGTAAAAGATATTTAGTTTTCCTAGAATATATCTCTCTTTGTTAGGAGATATTTTGATGTAAATTTTGTATAAGTACTTCCTCATTCAAGGTACTGTGGGTGGATTCTTAGACATTTCTGCAGACTCTTTATTTTGGAATAGAAGTGCTATTGAACAACTATTGCATGGTTGGCTGGACAAAGTAATAAAGCAAATGACTTTTACAAAATTCCCGTGTTAAACAAGAAACAAATAAGTATTCTATATCTTATGTTTTTACAGTTTTTTATTTAAATATTCATATGTGTTCCATATCTGAATGATAAACGAAAAAGTATATTTCAGAAAAAGCTTTATTGCATTTTGTCTTTAAAATCGTTTATATTCTTAATGTTTTCTTCCAAGCTATCATAGGTAGGGAATTCTTAATTGCTCCTTGCTTTTTAGTTTATCATTGTGGCCATTTAACAAAGAATTCTTAAATGCTTTTTGTTAATGATCACCCACTTTCCCTAATCTTGAACTTTGTTGAAGGATTCTTAACTGCCCTTCCTCCTTTTCAAGACCATTTCACCCCTTTAAGCTATCATTTGTCTTTTGTTTAGCTATCTTGCCCTGTGAAGCCCTCCTTTGTTGAATCAACCTGATCCAGTTAAGCCATCTTCAGTTGACTCCATAGCCCAATGGCCTGAAATACTTTGTTCTACCCATCTGCTCCTGAATTCCACCACCAAACAAAATCAAAACCCCCAAGCCTTCATAACTATCCTAATATCTCATAAACAAAGCTAAATCATAAAGAGAGAGCCCTCTCTGAGTACAGATTGGCTAGATTATGTACTTAAAAGGTTGGTTTGTGGTTACCTTGGACCCCTTTCCTTCTTCTAACAACTTCAAGGAAAATCTGAGTGATAACACCTACTACTACAACCCAAGACTCGGACTTACAGACTCAGAGCTAATTCCTCATCAAAAACTATATCTCCCTTTACACTTAGAGCCTCGCTCTATTTATACAACCCCATGGTCCGCGGACCATGGGTAAGCTGACACACTTTACATTAAATTACATTATCTTTAGGGTGGACAACCCTAGACTCTTGCGCTCCGTGCCTGCATTTCGTGGGGTCTTTACATTACATTTAACCAAAATTCAGGGTTCAAGCCCCAAAAACATGCTATGGGGGGGTCCGCTACCCAAAAGGCGCCCAACACAATCATCGTGACTTGTCCCGAGTCACTCTGTTGGTGCGATGATCTTTGCGCGAGGCCTATCCAACTGTGCTTGTGCGACGTGAAGGTCCACAACGCACTATGCTGTCGTTGTCTGGATCTGCTCCATTTCTGCTTCTGAATCATCTGCGTCTGGCTTGATTTTCTACTTTGTTGTCTTTATAGTCCCACACCTTTGTCCAGCTTGTCGAGTCGTGAAGACTGTGATTTGGTTGGTTAGTCAGATAACCAACGCACTTGTGTAGGGCTTCAAGCGACTACCATTTGCTCTTCCTGGGAAGGGTTCTCCGTTAAGTTTGACTAGCTAGACTGCGCCTTCATCCTGACTTCTTTTACCACATATGGACCTAACCAATGCATTCTGAATTTCCTAGGAAATTTTTCGAACTTGCTATCATACAGGAACACTAAATCATTTACCTTGAACGTGCGCAAATTGATATGGCGATCGTGCCAGGCTTTCTCGCGTTGTTTTTGTACCTGCTGATGGAATCCCACCAGAAACTATTCTTCTTCAAGTTCTTCCAATTGTGCGAGTCTTTCTTCCAAGGCTTCATGGTCCGACGTGCCTACAATGGCTGCTATCCATAAACTGGGTACAATGTATTCCATTGCCATGACTGCTTCCGTGCCATAGACTAACCTGAAAGGTGTTTGACCCGTCAATTCCTTACATGTGGTTCTGTATGCCCATAATACGGCAGGTATGCATATGTCCTAGTCGTTTTGTTGCACGTTACATACTTTGCTCAGCGCAGTCTCCATAATTTTGTTGAATGCTCCTATTATCCCATTTTCTTGTGAATGGTACGATGTACTTTACTGATGTCAGACCTAGAATTCCGCAGTGAGTGCGCTGATGTTCATTCAGGAAGTGCGTCCCGTGGTCACTCATTAAAATTTTCGAGCAACCAAACCATGTCAATATATTGTCAAACAAAAATTTTGCATCGTAGAGGTCGTGCAGTCCTTAACTGGTTGTTCTTATGCCCATCGAGTTAGTTACTCTGTCGCGGTGATGATGTAGCATGCACCTGTCTTTCCCTGAGCTTTGATTGGTCCCACAAAGTCGATTGCCCATTTTTCGAATGGTTGCAATGTCATCTGTGGATTTAGTGGCATGTCATCCCTTCATGATGGTTTCCCAGTCCTTTGACATATGTCGCAGGCCCAACCGTGTCCTTTCGAATCTTGATGTAGGGTAGGCCACCATAGACCTACGCGGAGAATCTTTTGTGTCATCATGCATCTTGCATAGTGTCCTCTTGCATCGCCCCCATGTGCTTCTGTGAGGATCTATCCTCGTTCAAATTCAGGTACGTATCTTCGCAATATATCATTGTTTCCCATTTTGTAGAGGTGCCCCGCGATGACATAAAAGTTTGATGTGCACACCACCAATTCCTTCTTCTTCTAGACTGAATATTCCTTTGGCACAGTCCTTGTGGTTAAAAATTAGATTATATCTTCGAAGTGGTCATCCGCGACGCGCACTGCAAAGAGTTGTGCATCAGGTAGTCCTTCTTCCAAATTTGTTGGCTCCTCGCATGTCTCAATTCGTGATAATTGATCTGGTCCTTCATTTAGGTGTCCTGGCTTTACAATGACCTCAAAGTCATATTATTTAAATAGTAACAGTCCTTTGCATATGCGCCCCGCCAATACAGGCTTGTTCACTAGGTATTTCAACGCGGAATGATCGGTATACATCTTGAAGTGCCCGCTAAGTAAATAGTGGCGGTATTTCTGGAGCGAGTATACCATTGCCAACCCTTCGCGCTCAGTAGTAGAGTAGTTATTTTCGGCTTTGGATAGTCGCCGACTCGTAAACGCGATCGGGTGATCCACGCCTTCCACACCTTCCTGCGTAAGTACAGTGCCCAGCACAATACATGACGCATCAACATGTACATGAAATTCTATGTCCCATTTTGGGAAGACTAGGATGGGAGCGGATGCATTTTTTCTTTGAGAACATCCAAACTTTTCCTACAATCATCATTCCAACAATATGTAGTGTCCTTTTTCAATATTTTTTCCATTCGTGTTGTTATTTGTGCATAGCTCTTGATAAAATTTCTATAGTAACCAGTGTGCCCCAACATAGCGCGTAGTTGTTTGACACTTCGCGGCGCTTCCAAATTGAGAATAACAACAATCTTCGTAGGATCCACCATCAGGCCTTGTTTGCAGACAACATAGCCGAGCAGTTTTCCAAAGGGGATGAGCAAGGTGCAATTTTTACGATTCAGTGAAATCTGGTGTCATCGGCAAGTATCCAGCATCAAACATAAGCTTGCTATATGGTGTTTAGCTAACCCAAATACAGTGCAATTGTCCAAATAGACCTCCAAGAACTTGTGGATATATTCCTTGAATGCGGCCACCACTATGCGTGAAAATATTGCTGGCGAGTTCTTCAGTCCAAAGGGCATAACAGTGTATTGAAAACAATCCCATTCAGTTGTGAAGGTTGTCTTGCTCCTATCTTTCGGTGCGATCTTGATTTGATGGTACCCTGAGAAGCCATCCGTGAATGAGTAAGCTTCCCGACTGCCAACATTCTCCAATACTTCATCTGTAAACGGTGTCGGGAATGGATCAGGAACACAGGTGTCATTAAGCTTCCTGAGTTCCACGCATATTCTAATTTCGCCCTTCTATTTTTTCTCCTGTACTACCATGGGACTCACCCAGTCGGATTCTTCCACTGGTTCAATAATTTTGGCTGCAAGCATTTTGTCTAATTCATCGAGAACCTTTTCTTTATACTTTGGATTCAAACAGTAAGGTCGCTGTTTAACTTCCTTCACATACGGTTTCAGACTGATCTTCATCATCCCTAAGTCGCCAATGAACCCCTTTAAGTCCGTGATTTTGGTCGGGAAAAAATCTTGATATTCGCGGAGTAACTCGGTGACCTTATCTACTGCAGCATCGTCCCAATAGTCCCCAAGCATCACATACTTCAGCTCCGTGTCTGTGCCAATGTTTACTTGCTTTGTTTTTAGCAGCACGATGATGTCGGGATCCTCAATCCAGCGACACCCTTCAGTTTCAAGAATATTAATATTTCGGGGGTCGTCATCATCCTCCTCTACTTACACGTTATAACATTCTAGGGCACTGCTTAACTAGGTTGCCCATACTGGTTGAACTACTTGCTGTGGTTCCTGTGGTATTTTGAAGATGGCGGCTTTTACGGCTTACAGTGCGTCATCAACAGTGTCCAACCATCGGTCTTCAAATGTGAATGTTAACAAAAATCCCTCACGCAAGACATCCCATTCGCCCATACCATGTTGGAGTTCTGTCTCAGTATACCAATTCGTGGGTATGACATCCAGGGTATGGTAAAATAAGCGTACCCATTCAGGTTGAGGTTCTTCCCCATAGGCCTTGGTCCATTTCGCGAGGTGCGTGCATGGGTCATCTCGTCCATCGTATTTATCTTCTATCCATAGTTGCGGTTTCCCAAATCGTAGGTGCATCATCCTTCTACATCCACGTTAGTTTTCAAAATTTCCTTGATGTGTTCCCCACCAGCACGCAGGTTTTGCATGCAGCGCCCACTTTAGCTCATCGAACCGTTGTTGCTCCAGTAATGTGCTTTCAAACTTGCTCAAGTATTCATCCACCGCTATCAATCCATCATGTGTTGGTAGATCTCGGGCCTGGGTGGTTACACAACACAGTGATCTAATCATCATGTTGCAATTCAGCGTTCGTCTTCTTCGTCTGAATCCAAGGTGCAGGAGCTAGCTCGCTCCCACAAGATCCTTCCATCTGCAGTTGGATTCACCCAGTCCTGATCTCACATAGTTATCTTGTAGATACAATCCATCTCATCGTCGCTTCCATCATCGCGCACAGGTTCAGCGTAGTGTGCTCCTTCGGCTAGATCTAGCAGAACTACTACGCGTAGGGACTTTTTCTCGAATATCATCTTCCGCTTCTTCAGGTTAATGACTGCATTCATATCAGTCACCCAATCTACTCCTAGCAACGTGCGATAAGGGTTATTGTCATTGATAATCTCTATTATTTCAAAGTCCGTTTGTGTGCTCGCGCCTTTGATATCGACTATTACCTCTTGAAACCTCCCCATGGGCAAAATGCTCTGTTGGTTCGCCATTCCTAATTGAATAGGGCACCACTCCAACGTGGGCCTGCCCATGCGTTCCCATGTTTGCTTCGGTAACACATTCGCGTCCAATCCCAGATCTAGGATGACTTGATCCATTTCATACTCACCAATCTGCGTAGTCAACCTCATCTCCCTTCCAGTGCGCAATGTATGCTTCCCTAATTTTTGGACTACACACTGTTCTCCTGAGCCTGCGCACCTGGTGATCAATTCTTGTAGTCCCTTAACTACCTTATTATCACACAGCAGCTTCATGCATGTCTCCAGAAAGGTAGTAAGCATAGAAGTATCCATCCCTGGCTCTGGTTGCTCCTTACCACCTGAGAGGCCTTCGTGAAGCTCCTCTTAGCTTCCATTGACGTCTCCTTTGCGCGTTCTAGGTCAAACTCAGGTTTCTTTGTAGGAGCCTTGCGAACCCATGTACCTTCCTTAGGCTGCTTCCCCTTATCCTCCCTTGTGGTCGCATCTCTTTTGAGCATCATGTTCACATTTGGGTCTTCTTCGCGTGGTTCAGACCTCATCATTTAGAGATTCTGAGTCGGAGGAGGCTGGAGTACCCCTTTCTCGCGCATCTGTGCGATCAACGTAGGACAATCTACAACTTCATGATCAAACTGAGCACAGTATGAATAAGATATTCTCGTCGGGTTGGTACAATTGCGGGCGTAGTGCCCTGGTCCTCCGTAATTGTAGCAAATTAATTGTTCGGAGCCCCTTCCTGGCCCCATTCCTCCTCGTCCTCGACCTCACCCCTGAAATCTAGCACACGCTATCCCTACAGTTGGGTCGATACCTCACACTTTTGTCTACATTCTATAGGCTGGGGTCCAATCCATCATTAACTCGTAGTTGCGAAAAGTACGCTTGTCATGGCCTACTGACCTGCATAAATTACAAAACAACTGCTTCGGAGTTTGTGTATACTTTTGCAACAAGTGACAGTTATCTTTCGTATGTTTTCCTCCTATCTGACAGATCGTGTACCATAGCGCAGGTGTCGCACTCGGCCCTGCCTATGCCTCTGGTCTCAATGGCATTGGTCCCCCTCCTACCAAGTAGTTCATGAATACTGGGCAATGATCCTTGTCATGGCCCTAGCCTTTGCATTTTATGCACCATACTTCCTCGCGCGCCTCTGGCCGCGGTGCCCTATTCTGCTTCAAGCTCCACATTTCTAGGCAGAGATTCTGCAGTTGCACGTGGATCTGTTGAACTCCCAACCCTGGATCTTGTATTGGTGTTTCATGCAACTTCATCGCCATTTCCAATGCTTCGGCCTTGGTTGAAAGCTTCTGTTGTGATAGCGCCATCCTTAGGTGTGGTGTCAAAGAAGCCACAAACCATGCATCGTTCTGCGCAATCATTAGCGTCATACTAGCATTGTGGATTGCACTCTTCAACCGTTGATCTAGATCCCAGGGGGTTTCACCTAGAAGCATCACGATCTCTTTAAATCCGATGATTAACTGTGTCTTTGATTTCGGTTTCCTAAATTCTTTGTTTAGCGCATTTTGGATCTCTGCTATTCCTGCATTTGGGTGATCATTAGAGTGCTTGATATACCATGTCAACGCGCGATCCTATAGCGTGCTCACCAATGTAGCCTTCTTGATGTTGTCATCCATGAGCCCTTGCGCTTCCCACACTACTCTTACCACGAACTAGAACTGGTTCGGATCCTCATTCCCTGCTCCTTTGAATACTGGTAGCTTGATCGCACTCGCCATGCTGAACTGCGGGTTTGGTGGAGGTGGAGTGGGTGGAGATGGAGGTGAAAGAGGTGAAGCAGGTTGTGGTGTGGGTGGAGGTGGTAACTGTAGAATGCGTTGCCTTATCAAACTGACCGCACTTCTCAGAGAGACCCGATCGAGCTCTTCCTCACTCTCTCGTGAAGGTGAAATTAAGGGACTGTTTCCTAATTCCCTGCTACCTTTGTAGATCTTTCCGCTCCGCATCGTTCCAAACATTAATGTATTCGCATAACTCACTTTTCACATAACAACATCTTAATCCAGGTATTCAAAGATTTGATGTACTTACCTCACGATCCCTTGAGGAAACATCATTCTGCTTCGTTGTAGCTCATGGTCACGTCTATTATGAACTCAGTGATAAATCCCCCTATTATCCGATCGAGCCAATGGTCCACAGCTCACGCGATCTTATCTTCTGATGCCTCTAGTATGCGCACTAATTCCAGAGTCCACACTATCGTTTGGTCAAGCTTACACCTTCCCTGGCTGTTGGCTAACCTTGCGATCCACTCATATAGTTTAGAAGGAAAGGATGCGAAGAAGATCTCGTGGATTTCCGTATACACGTAGTGATCCATCCACCTTTTCTTGGATACTTGCGGAGTTCTGTTTTCCTGTGTGACGAACTCATGAATCTTCTTGTCCAACCACTCTTCAATTTCCTCCTTTGTTGGGTTCCAATGGCACGACATCAGCCATCCCTTAGATAGATCCCGGTCCCAACAACGAAACCATTTTTTGGATTATTGGGGCGTGACCTAGGTTCAGAAGGGATTTAGCCAAACAAATCCCGAAACTACCGGCCCTTTCAGCAACGGTCCGCGGTGTGCAGATTGAGGTCTCACCCGAGGTAGTATGGGAGGGCTTTGGAAGTAGGTTTCCTCACCCTAGGGATGTCTTGATGAAGTCTAGGAAGTTTGCGAACTGAACCTGCGTGCTTGCACTACTTCGCGCAACCTTATGTCCTTCGCAACTCGTGCAACTGCGTTTGCGTAGATCTATAAAGGGTACGAAGAGGTGTTTTCTAGATCCTTTATCCTTACTGTGCTTATTATTATAGATATTAACTTAATTGTGTGGGCCCAATATTCTCATTAATCATTCAACATTCATAACCAGTGCACGCAATCATAAAACTGTAAAGAGATGCATAAATATAATAGAAGCATAGACATACAATATTTCAGAATCATCTTATCTTTTATTAATTCTTTGTCCTAGTACAATCCCAACTCCGCCCTACGCACTCAGCTGTAGGGGTCCACCCACACAGTTGTCGACTCTACCAAGTCTCTGCGCACTCAGCTGCAGAGCCTCTTCCTACTACTACAACCCAAGACTCGGACTTACAGACTCAGAGCTAATTGCTCATCCAAAACTATATCTCCCTTTACACTTAGAGCCTCACTCTATTTAGACAATCCCATGGTTCGCAGACCATGGGTAGTTCGACACACTTTACATTAAATTACATTATCTTTAGGGTGGACAACCCTGGACTCTTGCACTCCGTGCCTACATTTCGCGAGGTCTTTACATTACATTTAACCAAAATTCGTGCTTTAAGACCCAAAAACATGCTATGGGGGGATGCGCTACCCAACAGAGCCCTAGGGGCTTATAGATCTGCGCAAAGGCAGATCTAAGGCATTAAAAGACATCACACTTATCTTTGGATGCCAAAACTTGGTTCCAGCAACCCCCATACTGCTTCGGGTGAGACTGCAGCCTGCACTACATAGGTTGTTGCCAAAAGACCTACTAGTGTAGGGTTTTGTTGGTTGGTGCAACTAACTTTGAACTTGGGTCAAGACCCTCTAAGCCAACAAATGGTTCCATTGCTAGGACCAGGATCTGCTTGAAAGAGATGTGTGTTGTCGCATCGCTGGAACCCGACCAAGAAGGAGATTGAAAAGTGGTTGGATTGGAAGATTTATGAGCTAGCGGTGCAAGAAAACAAGAATCCACTCCTGTTAAAGGAATAGTGGTTGAACAGGTACCTATACATAGAGATACATGAGATCTTCTTCTACACTTTTCCCATCGAACTGAACAAGTGGTTAGCCAAATTGACAGCCTACCAAGGAAGTGGAAGCTTGATAATCCTATAGTGTGGGCTCTTGAATTAGTGCGAGGATTAGAAGCCTCTAAAAATCAGATCGTGTGGGTTGTCGATCACTAGCTCGATCAAATTATAAGATGATTTGTTATAGAATTCGCAGTTGATACCTCAGTTAGCTACACCGAAGCAGAGCGGCAATTTTTCAAAGGTCCGCGAGGTAAGTATTAAGATCTTTGAATACTTGGATCAAAATGTTATTGTGTGAAAAACAGGTTATGCCATTGCCTTAATGTTCGGAGCTATGCGAAGTAGAAGACTCTTTAGAAACCGCGAAGGATCAACCTCGTAGTATAGTCCATTGTTTGGACCTCCTTTGAGTGATGACGAAGGGGCAGAATGAAATCTATTGTGAAGCATTGTTTAGCTGATAACACAGGGTTTTGCGTGAACACATCAGCCATCCACTCCACCTCCACCTTCAACTCCACCGCATACACCTTCACCCACACCTCCACCTGCGCCACCACCATCCCACATGATGAACACCATGAAGCTGCAGATTTTCAAAGGCATAGGGAGTGAAGACACAGAGCAGTTCTGGTTTGTTGCGAATGATGTGTAGACAACGTAATAGATTACTAATGATAATATAAATAAGGCACAATTGGTTACCGCTCTACAGGATCGCACACTGACTTGGTACATTAAGTATTGTTCTAATAATCATCTTACATTACTAGAAAATACTAAGGTTGCTTTAAACAAAGAGTTTAGTAAGCCTAAGTCTGACTCATAGTCAGTAGTTGGATTTAAGGAAATCACGATGAGGATCAATGAGACACCTTGGGAATTAGATCAAAGGTTGAAATGTGTGATTTGGGAAGCTAACATGAAGCTCACGGACAGTCATCATCGCGAATGGTTTAAAGCTTCGCTTTACCCCACCTAAGGATTTCTCTATCGCAACAGGAGATAGGAACTCAGGCAGAAGCCCTGGAAATCATGATTAGGTTGCATGCAACGCCCATTCAGGATGTGACTTGGGGTTACAGTAGATTCACTCCCAGTTATAGAGCCTCTTCTTGTAATTGCAAAGCTTGAAGAAAGACAAGGAGACTAAACTAGAGGTGCACACAGAAGTCTGGTGTCTGAAGTGTAAGAGCCAGGGGCATGATAAAGACCATTTTCTCATATTCACAAATTATATTACAGGAGGGGGACCAATTACCCTAAAGCCGGAAGCCCCAGCAGGGCCGAGCATGGGGGTGGTGATATGGTGTGTTGTTATTCAGGTTGCTGGAAAACACACCATGAATAATTGTCATTTGCTTCAAAAGTTCGTTCAGACACCCCAACCATTGTTCTATGACTTCTACAAATCAGTGGGCCATGATGAGTGCCACTGTCGTAGCTATGAGATGATGATGGAAAGAACATCTACATACCAAATGCAAGTCGAAACTCGGCCTCCAAAGCAGGGTGTTAGAGGAGCGTGCGAAGGTTATCAAGGACAAGGAGGAGGAGGAGGAGGAGGAGGGCCTAGAAGAGGCCGGGGACAGGTTATCTGTTACAACTGTGGAACACTAGGGCACTACGCATGAGGGTGTTAGAATCAAGCACGCTCATCATGTGAATACTACAGCCAGTTTTCCCATACTATAGAAGAATTCCCAGTGCTGATATCTAAGATGCAGGAAAAGAAAGTGCAACCTCAACAACCTACACAAAACTTACAAATGATGAGATTTGAGCCCCACAAGGAAGATCAGAGCATGAATATAGTGTTGAGGAGAGGAATAACAACTGGTGATGATAAGGGAAAACAGCCTGAAGAGGACAGATGGGTCTGCAAGTCCCTATAAAAGGAAGTTGGTTTTCATTTGCAGCGCATGAAGTGTTACACTGAATTTTGTCACCTGACTATATGCAGTTTATATGGCCCCATCAATAGCCATATTGTCCTCTTTGTCAAGCCCCATACCTCTGCTCTTCATGTCAAAACTTCAAAAAGAGAGAAAGTCACTTGAAAACATGTTTATCTCTAGGTACGCAGGTTCTCTCTACCTT
>APFE031433915.1:55262-83094 GCA_000404065.3 Pinus taeda
CCCCTGTAAAGGTCAAAAGGCGTGAGTTTCATCTTTAAAAGTTACTTGTGGTCACTTCTAGAGCCTTCTAGAAGAGTTTTTGACGTGTATTGAGCGCCTCCAGATGGTTCATGCATCCCTATGATAGAGGAGCTTATCCCATCAAGAGAGGAGCTACCCCATCCAAAAGAGGGAGTATCCCATTGATGTTGGAACTGAATAAACTCCTCTAGAATACTATAAATACAGGCATTGGGCCAAAGGAGGAGAAGGTTGAAAGCTGAACATTCTAAAGGGTAAATGCTGCTGGAATTAGGACTTCCATTGTTGACTTGTGAGGAGAGATCACTATTCTTCCTTATTGCATCAGCTACACCACTTGATTGATTCTTCATCTCCCTCTCATTCATTCACTAGGCTACCTGACGAGGTCTATTTTCCCCCTGATCTTGATTTACCCTCAATTTCCTCGGCTTCTCTACAGTTTCTCTCAACTTGTCTTGACCCTCCCCCCACCCCCGTGACGTCTTTCCTCCTGGAGTCCCCAGCCTTAAACTACCCAGCGAAAAACCACTCTCTCCCCCCTCATGCACTAGTACACTTCACTCCCCTTCCCCCCGATCCCTCATCATCCTGCCCTTACCCGCTGAACCTCGATCCACCCACTTCCAGTTATTTCACAGAAACCAACCCACCCTATTCGGGCTTAACTGGGGATTCACAATTGGGCTCTGGTACTATACCATCCCTTGCTCCACCTGATAGACCTCCTCCTTGGTGACCGAGGCGACCGTCCAAGCATTTCAAGGGGGTTAAGGCCGGCTCAAAGAAGATATCACTCACTTTTGGTGACGACCTTCAGATGGGGGACGTGCTTGATACATCCGATCGTGTTTTGGTGGGTTGAGTTAGAGGAAGGGTATACTCATTTATGCGACTGCATCAATGGGTATTGGAGATTTGGGGCCAAATGCTCAAATAATTACAATCGGTGGTAACCCTCTCTCGTGGATGGTTTGGCCTGTGTTTTCAACACCCAGAATTCATACCATGGGTACTATCTAAGCATTGGTATATCGAAATGGCACTGGTTCTGCTCAAGCGCTGGAGTCCTCTACTTGATCTCGAGTGAGAACACATTGGGGCTAGGCCTATTTGGGTGTGTCTTCCAGATCTACCTCTCCACTTCTGGTCAGAATACATCTTTAAGAGGATTAGTAATGCCCTTGGACAATACATGGACTATGATAAATCATATATGTTCACTAGGAATATGTCCATGGCAAGAATTTTGGTACACCTAGATACCAAGGAAGGTCTGGAGGAGAACATGCAATTTAACTGGAGGAATACTTGTAGGGTACATATTCTATATTACGAGGGGGTCCCCTATCACTATCAGATGTTCCATAAGATTGGGCACATATACAAAGACTACCCATTGCTGGCCTCCAGTTATGCATCAGTGATTCAGTCTAATCATGTTTTTGTTGCTCCATCTATAGATCCACGAGGCAAGGATATCGCACAACCTGAGATGGGAACAACGAAGGATTCATTGGTGGTTCGTGGCACTCGCATGGAGCATGTACACACCCCATCCCCACGTATTACCAAATCTCGTGCGGCTGCAGTGGCAGCTGCCTCTGATGTGGGTACTTTTTCTTTGATCCCCTCTATACCATTTGATATATCATCTGTATTCTTTCCTTGTATATCACTTGGCACTACTGCACCTGTTATTTGTCCCCCCCTCGGTAATGTGCACACTGGATCCTTTTGCACTTACCTTCTCCCCCTCCCCCCCATCCATCCTTGGGATACTAGATACCATTGCCCCTTCTGAGCATTCCACTGATTCCAGTCAAAACCATCACTACAACCTTCGTTCACTGGCCCGCCTAACTCCTGGGGATGGTTGTGGTTTTGGCATCATCCCCCTAGCCTCGCCCTCTATCTCTGCTAGGGGTCAACATGTCAAAGGCCATTTTTCAAGTTGGACTAGATGTGGCACATGGCCGCCAACCACCCATTGACAAGGTCTTTAGAGCACTGACCTCAGTTCCCACTGGTCCTCCATGAAGTGGCTCTCCTTCAATTGTCGTGGATTGGCTAGTCCCGCAAAGAAATTAGATTTTTGTCGGTTGTTAGATGCAGAATTGTTTGACATTATCTTTATTCAGGAGACTCTTGCACCTTGTACATTAATCACCCCCATACTTGAGGCTATTATCCCGGGATGGAAATTTCATGCATTAGACATTCATGGGCGGTCTAGTGGGATGGCTCTGGGCTACAATCCCAAGTCTGTAAGATTTCTAGATGCCTGGGGTGGGGAAGGGATCTTGGGGCTGACATTTTTTCTTCAGAATTTGGAAGGGAGCTAAGAATCATTAATTTATATGGACCCTGCATCAATAGGGAACCTTTCTAGCGCCAACTACTTAAACAAGACTATCTGCAAGCTGATAACATTATCATTGGGGGTGACCTCAACATCTCTATTGGGCATGCCAAATCATGGGGACACAATGCTCAATGTGATTCTCTATTGGAAGATTTTTGGTCTCTATTGGAGGTCCACCATCTTATTTATATCCCCATGGCCCGATTACAACCCACATTTCCAAATAGGATTACTAGAGATGTTGCACTCACTAGGAGGCTGGATAGGTTTCTGTTTAAGGACACTTTGTTGCACCATATATCATTATATTGATAATGGGTGGGTTTTGGGGGTTTGTCTGATCACATGCCCATCTATCTTAAATTTTCTTGTGGTGACGATAAACCAAAGGCACCCTATAAATTCAATTTCACCTGGGTCAAGGATGAGGGATACATTCATATGGTTAAAAATAATTGGAAGAACTACTTACTCCCACTTGGTCAATCGGCTTCTGAAGTATTTTCCAATAAATTACTAACCCTTAAACATAAATTTATCGTATGGGAAAACGAAAAAAGGATCAAAGATGAGAAGAATTTGAGGGACACGGAATTGAAGTTGGAATATCTGGGGGATAGGGAAGGTTGTGGTTTTATATCCTCTGAGGCAAAAAAATGACTCATCAAACTTGAAATGGACCCTAGTAGAATCTTGAAGGA
Source organism: Pinus taeda (assembly GCA_000404065.3). Classification (NCBI taxonomy): domain Eukaryota; kingdom Viridiplantae; phylum Streptophyta; class Pinopsida; order Pinales; family Pinaceae; genus Pinus; species Pinus taeda. The sequence continues at coordinate 58,350 of APFE031433915.1, forward strand.
CCAAGAGGAAACATGGTGCCTTCGAAGTCGAGCCATTTGGTTACAGAAGGGAGATGATAACACTAAGTTTTATCACCGATTTTATAACGGATTTCAGGTTTTCAATATTATATGGCATCTAGAGAATGACAATGGATCACAGGAAAAAACCTTCTGCCAATTGGATACACTTAGTACTACTCATTTTGGCAGACTATTCAAATCTCCTCCGGAGACAAATCTTGCCGAGATCATCAAGGTGGCCAACCACTTTCCCAGATTTATGTATCATGAAGTAGGAGAGGGTCCACTTATTCTTGTTACCATGGGGGAACGGGAAGCCACCCTAAAGTGGTTCAATAAGGATAAGAGCCCTGGACTTGATGGCTAGTCGATAGAATTCTACCTTGCATTTTTCGATACTCTTCGGAAGGAGCTCCTACAGATCATTGAGAACTACCAGACAAGCGGGTGAATGTATGATTCTTTCAACTCAACCTTTATCACCCTCATCCCCAAGACTGATGACCTCAGTCTTTCAATGACTTCAGGCCTACATCTCTTTGCAATTGTATCTACAAGATTATTTCTAAGATTATTGCTAATCGACTCAAACCCATTTTATCTTAGAATATATCCCCAGAGCCATTTGCATTTCTTGATCATCGCCACATTCATGAAGCTGTGGGCACAGCTCAAGAGGCCCTACACTCCATCAAAACTCAGAAACTTAAAGGTATTGTCCTCAAGATTTGTCTGAATAAATCTTTTGACTATACCAAATGGCTCTATATTCAGATGCTATTGGCACACCTTGGCTTTCATCTATCATTCATTCAATGGATCATGTGGTGTATATCTAACGTTTCATATAGTGTCCTGATCAGTGGTTCTGCATCATCTTTTTTCCATGCGGAAAGAGGTATTAGACAAGGATTCCCAATCTCACCTCTTCTTTTCTTATTGATCATGGAAAGAATGAGTTGCCTCATTATTGCAGACAGAAGACAGGGCAGACAGGCTGGCATTAAGATTATAAACAATTGTATACTCACCCACTTTCTATTTGTTGATGGTATTCTCATCTTTCTGAATGGCACATTGGGGGATACCACTGCCTTTATTACTGCTTTTCGATACTTTTGTTTTGCCACTGGTATGGAATGCAATCATCATAAGTCCACTATATTTGCAACTAGATGCACACCCAATGAGATACACTATGCATTGCAACAATTCCCATTCACCTCTCTGCAATTTGAATAAGGCCTTAAGTAATTTGGTGTTCGACTAAATCCTAGAAATTACCGGATTGTAGACTGGGTTTGGATGGTGGCCAAAATTGAAAGGAGACTAAATATTTGGCACCATAGATGGCTCTCCAGGGCAGGTCAACTTATCCTTATCAAATAGGTCTTGGAAGCTACTCCAGTCTATTGGATGTCACTTGCTTGGATACCGAAGGGTATTATCAGTAGAATACAATAGTTATGTTGTAGATTCATCTAGAGGGGCAAACAAGAAGGGCACATTTTTTCTTGGGCTAGCTGGAAAATATTGCACTGCCCAAAAAATGGGGGAATGCGGACTCAAAAGACTAGAAAATTTTGCTAAAGCTCTGGCAGAAAAATTGGGATGGAATGTACTCACCTTGAGAAATCTATGGGTCGAGGTAGTCTCTCAAAAGTATATATTCCCACTCCATCTTCTTGACTGGATTAGGCTCCCAACCTGGGACAGGTCTAATATATCAACAATATGGCAAGTTGTCCTAAACACACTGGAACATATCAGGGATGGACTAACATGGAAGATTGGAAATGGTAGTCAGGTTCGTATTGGTTTAGACCCATGGATAGGTTGTGGAAATGCATATCAACTTCCCCAGGAGTTGATCCATTACCTCTCAACTACAGGCTTCACTACCTTGGCACATATCGCAAACCAGGAAAATACTAATATCTTCAATCAGACCTGGAAATCAATGGATACACTGGGCATTCCCCCCATCTGGCAGGCCAATTGGCTTTCATACATTAACACATTGATGGAATCACATGTAAGGGTAACTGATGGGGAGGATGAGCTTAATTGGTCTTTCTCTCCAAATGGGAAACACTCCCCCAAACATGGATACATACATATCTATTCAGATCACAAACCATTTGCATCTGAATGGTGGTGGACTGCTCTCTAGAAACTGAAGGCATCATCCCGAGCCAAACTACTCTTATGGTGTATTCTCCAAAATAAGATCCATACTGGGGATAAATTACAAAAGTGCACCTTTCATGGCCCATCTTGGTGCATATTATGCAAACAGGAAATGGAAACAGTGGATCACCTATTCCTATACTACCTTATCTCTATCTCTATATGGATTGAAGTCACATCTCAACTTCAATATTCAACATTGTTGGCAAGGGATGGTTATTATGGAGGCATGGAATTGATGGTGGACCAATGTACACTCTCATAGGATATGTAATCTACCTGTTATGATATGTTGGTGTATCTGGCTACAAATGAACAAAATTATATTTACTGTCATTGCTCCTCATTGGGCACTAGACACGACCCATCTCATTTCAACTTTTCAATGCATCCTAGAGGAGGCTCATGAACCATCTTCCCACATCATATCTACTAAAATAATTGATCATGCTACCCCATTGTAATATTTTGATGGCTTGGCACAACATCATGGTTGTGGTGGAGACATTCTACTACACATCACAAATGCCCATCTCTATAAGATCTAGATGGGACTTGGGAGAGGGACAAATAACTTTGCAGAACTCATTTCCCTTCGCCACTTATTATTTTTTGCACCTGTTAAATGATGTCGACGTTCACAAATTTTTTGCGACTCACAAATCATTATAAAATGGTTTAATCAACAATCTATTTGTCACACACACACTGCGTCATATTTTGGATTATGCGTTGAGACTGAGAACTCTATTTGATTATATTTCTTGTCAAATATCTATAGGGAGCGCAATAAAATTTCCAACATGCTATCCAAAGAAGCCATGTTCCAGCCAAGGGGGGTCTATTTGATCAGAGAATAGCATAACCAGGAGCACTACATCTATTACTGCTGGTCATATATGGATGAGAAACATTGACATGGTCCACTGGCCCTGATTTCATGTCTTTTTTGGGATACAATTTTGATGTAATTATTTGAATTATAGTATATTATTATGTCTATATATTACTGAACTTATCATATGTAATTATCAAAGAAGTCTCCCTCACATGGGATTGACTCATATTTTGGACAGATAGTACAGATTGGTGGCTTTGACCACTATTACTTCATATGCTATCAACATCTTCAGCATGTAATTTTCAAATTATCAATGAAAATTATGATTTTTCCATGGGAATATATATATACCTTAAACCCTTGCTTCTTCTTGCTTATGTGACTACAAAATTTTACCTTATGGTATAAATCCCTCTACCACTTCAGCGTCTTCAGCATGTAGTTTTCAAATTATCAATGAAAATTATGATTTTTCCATGGGGAATATATATATATATATAGTATATATATATATATATATATATAGACCTTAAACCCCTTGCCTATTATTGCTTATGGTGACTACAACAATTTTTACCTTATGGTTTAATCCCTTCTACCACTTCACAATTAGGGATTTTCATTTTAGGCATTTTAGATTTAATAGGTTTGTATATTACTATATATAAGGTGTTTCACATGTAAATCATGGGGACTAGTTGTTGAATGGGATCCAAACCCTATTGGCCCTATCCGTTTTTTTTTTTAAACGGATTTTGTTTACGGTGCGCCATGTTTTATATAACGCATCGGTGTGCCATGTATTATATAACGCACTGGGTTGCCTATGACAAATAGCGTTGTTAAGTAAAAAAACTTGTGTTTAATTTTATGTTTTCATTTTTTACTGTGATGGCAGTGCTTTTATCGTTACATATCACATCGTCATAATTTAAAGTTTTTTAAGAAAAAAAATTTCGTTATTGATGCTTAAAATTTAAATTTCAGGTGTGTTTACTAAATCAAACGCATCGATTCTCTTATTATTTCAAACCACTTGTGTTATTTTTTATTATTTTTTTTGTTATTTACTGTGATAGTGATGCCTGCTCCTATGACAAATAGCACCGTTAAGTCAAACCACTTATATTAATTTTTTATGTTTTCTTTATTTACTATGATGGCGCAGTGCCTTTATCGTTACATATCACACCGTCATAATTTAAAGTAATTATAAATAAAAATATTTGTTTTCAGCGCTTAATAAGTAAATGTCTAGTGCTCTTACTAAATTAAACACATTGATGCACTTATGTGATGTGCTTATTCACATAAGCGCACCGGTTTCCAAAGCTCTTTTTGGCTGAAAATTATGTGATTTATTTATAAAATATATTTAATGTCTTTTGTATTGAATGGTACGAGTTGTATATTGATAAGTGGTCAAGTAGCAAAAATATTGATCAGCACAATGATAGCACATCCAAAAAACAGAAAAGGAAAGTTCTTTGTAAATTCTTTACAAAATTAATATGTTTGAACTATATGTAAGGTTAATTAATATGTATTGGTTAGTGTGTTTCATGCAGAGCCACAAAATGAGTAAGCTCAATAAGGTTATTTCTGATCTAAGTGTGGGAGAGCATAAAATCTTGGAAAAATTACAGAAGGATGAATCAGGTGAAAGAAAAAATATTATTCAGTATGTTTTTTTTTTTGAATGTTCATTAATAATATATTATAAGAATATTAAATAGCATGTTTCAAACAATCTATTAATTCACATATGTTTAATGATCTACAGGGACCAACAATAAAGGAAAAGAACGTCGTTCTAAGGAAAAAAAATATAGAACATGTCAATGACAATGAATTGGTCCTTAGCTCATCTGAAGTGGTGTTGGAGTTTAATTAAAGGGAGGGGGCTTTTACAAAACTATGAGGGATATAGTGGAACAAACATAGACATACTTTCCACACACAATACATAAATCAATCTAATGATTCCAAGAACCAAATTATATTAAATTATAGGATCATTTCCAGAGAAATGGTCAATGAGACCTATCACACTTGCAATAGCAAAAACATACAACAAAAAAATAATCATTCAAAAAGTAAGATTCCTAATTAAATTTTTTTTCTAGAATTATGTGTATATATTACTACAAAGAATTCATTTATTAATATCAATTTTGTTATATTTAGTTCTCATATATCAATATAAAACAGAGTTTATTATATTTTTCAGAAAGATTATGAAAATCCAAAAAGATCAACGAGTTGATATCTGAAACATGCTAGTAGAAATGTCCAAAAAAGTGTAAAACCTTAACGCGATCTAGCTCTTCGTAATGGCCTATTAAAACCTCTGCACCATGACTTATTCACTGTATTACAGTTTTACCTTCCTTCTACCCGACCTAGCATCATTGTGACGGTTACGATAGTTTCGGAGGTAGCTGGAGGAGGTTCTCCTCGGAACAGCCATGGAGTTGGATATTGTCGATTATTCGGAGGATCCGTTGGAAGGTATCAACATCTGGCCAACTCCGCATTCAGCCTCGGAAGGAATGCTCCCCTTCTGCTGTGATCTAACGGACACCATCGCAAGCCTGCCCTCGATCTCGGGGCCGTCCAGTTCTACAGTGACCTTCTCCAAACCCCCTCCAGTCTTGCTAGTACCCTCCTCCCCTCCCCAGTCTCCCTTTGCTCTTAACTTCGTGGCTGATTGTATTAGCCCTAACCCTACGACTGAACCCTCGCATTACCCTCCTAACCCTCCGCCTGCCGGCTCCCTTAACCTTCCTCCCGAAAACCCCTCGAATCCAGCACAAGGGCCTCCTCAGGCGTCTATTTCAGCTGCTCCTCCATTGGGTAGCTATGCTACTGTCCCCCACTCTCGTACGTTATCCCCACATATGTGAATCAAAGCCCCAAAAAGCCTCCTACAAACCCTTCACTGCACGAGGAACGGTCGAACTCCTTCGAAGCTGCTACAAGGCCAAGAAACAAGTGCAAGTGTTTCAAATCCAAAGTCGAAGACGTCATAATCAGGCTTAGGGAAGATATCCAATGGGGCAATTCCATGGACATGGCGGAACACATTCTGTTTGGAAGGATCAGAGGCAGAAGTTACACAGCAGCCCATTTGAAGCTTTGGATTTCATAGGTATGAGGACAGCACCTGGCCGATTTGCCTTTTGTACAACCTTTCGTTAGAGGTTGGCTCGTTCTTCAGTTTGCCAGAGCTGAGCACACAAATTGGGTCCTATCCTCCTTTTGGAATTTCAAATAGGCCCTTGTCCTTCTGCATCGTTGGAACCCTCTATTCGACTTGGAAAAATAACAAATAGGAGTCAGGCCAATTTGGGTTCAACTTCTTGGATTTCTCCTCCAATTTTGGTCGGAGGAAATATTTCGACACATTAGTAATACCCTGGGCACTTACCTTGAGCACGATAGATCATACTTATCGACTGGAATTATGGCATATGTCAGGGTATTACTACATCTGGATACAAGGGGGGGTCTTCAGGAACATATTACATTACAGTGGAGAACATTCTCTTGGCATCAAATACTGGATTACAAAGGGGTCTCCTTCCGTTGCATAAGGTGCCATAAGGTGGGATATCTTTTCAAGGATTTCCCTTTGAATAGTAAGGCGCAAGATGGAGACAAGGATAAGGTCACTCCACACAAGATCTCACATACACAGGGAAACCCCCCTCATTTGAAGAGGCAGTGAATCACTCAGCACAGGCTGTTGGAGAGAAAGCACCATCAAAGGAGGCCAAGAAGAAGCGTGGGAAACCACTATACGGGACACCCTCACCTCCTCTGACCAGAGAAAGGGTGGCTGTCGAGGTTTCATTCTCCACGGGTATGTTGGAATCATCTTCCTCCTCTACTTTTATTACTGCTTCATCTTATTACATTTCATCGAATATAGTTCTGGCCTCTGTCCCTTGCTCTATACCCCTCATTACCCTAGCATGCCCCCTAAAACCCCCTTCCCCCACCTTCTCATGCACTCCACCCTCATTTCTTGAGCATCCCCCAGCCATCCCTACCATCCCTGAACCTGACCCTCCATCTTCCAGATACCCACTTCGATCCCGGACTCGATCTCAGGCCCTTGATTCCTTGGGCATTGGATTGATTTCCTCCCCCCCCAGAAGCAACCTTGAGGCCGACCTTCCTCCTTATTGAAATCCACCCTACAAGCTGGGGAATAGATAGCATATGGTAGAAAACATTCCATTGATTGGGTTCTTAGAGCAGTGAACACCCTTGAGCACCCCCGTCCATGAATATGTTATCCTTCAACTGTCGAGGGTTGGCTAGCCTTGGGAAAAAACTAGCCTTGCAAAGATTGCTTAACTCTGAGATGATCAATGTCCTGTTTCTACAAGAAACCCTGGGTCAGGCTAGTGTTATCACACACCTACTCGAACTTGGCTCCGTGGGTGGACGTTTCACTCCCTAAACGCAATGGTTGCTCAGGGGGTTTGGCCCTGGGGATAAACTCCCACTCCATCAGAATCTGTAACATATGGGGAAGCACTAGGCACATCGAGGTAGACATCTACTCATCTGAACTTGAATCAGAGATCAAGATCATTAACATTTATGGACTCTGTCTTAATAGGGAACCATACTAGAACCGACTACTAAACTCACACAATCTTCAGCAATACAAGCTCATTCTAGGGGAGACCTAAATTTTTCCATTGGTTTTGAGGAATCATGGGGGCACAATGCTCAAAGGGACACTCTCTCGGATTTCTTTGAGAACATTCTGGAGGATCATAACCTTATTGATCTCCCTTCAACCAAAAGTCAACCTACTTGGAGGAACAACAGAATCGGAGAGGACAACCTTTCCAGGAGGCTTGATCAGTTCCTCCTAAAGGAGCGCCTATTGAACATGGGACATAGAATCAGACAGTGGGTTGGTTCAGGGGGCATATCTGATCATAGGCCAATATACTTGGAAATTAATGGAGGAATGAACAAACCTAGAGCCCCCTTCAAATTTAACTCTTCCTGGCTAAGAGATGCAGACTACACCAGGTTAGTCACTGAATTTTGGAAGGCCCACCCCGTAGAGGCCAGAGGGAACGTCACAGAAGGTTTTGCTCACAACCTGAGAGAACTAAAGAATCTATCCAAAATATGGGCTCACAAGAAGCAAACGTTGGAGGACCTTATCCTCAAGGCTACTGAAGAGGAGATAGAGGTCTTCAAGAATGAACATGGAGGGATCTACTCCTCCCCAGAACACAAGGACAAGATTACATCCCTACTGGCCAAGAGGAGTCAAATACTAAAGGATCGAGAGGAAAGTTGGGGACTAAGAAGCAGTGCTATATGGCTTATGGAGGGGGACGATAATAAAAAATTCTACCACAAATTTGTGAACGGGCACAAGGCTATCAATACAATTTGGCAACTAACAAATGAGCAGGGAGAAACAGTGAACACCTTTCCAAGATTAGTTGCTTTGGCTACATCTCACTTCAAGCATATTTAGAAGGCCCCTCAAACTACTACTCTAGCAGAAGTCATGCGCACAGCTCAACTATTTCCCAGGTTTGTCAACTAGGATGATGCATTGGAACTGACAAAGGAAGTCACTTTGGGAGAGCTCAAAGCCACTTTAAAATGGTTCAAACAAGACAAAAGCCCAGGCCTGGATGGATGGAATGTGGAATTCTACCTTGCTTTTTTTTATATTCTCGAAGAGGACCTCTTAAAATTTATAGAGGACTGTAGGTCCAATGAAAAAATGTACGAGGCCTACAACTCCACCTTCATCGCACTCATCCCCAAAACTGACAATCCCACCACCTTCAGTGACTTCCATCCCATCTCCTTGTGCAATTGCATTTATAAGATCATATCCAAGATCATAGCCAACCGCCTCCAGCCGATTCTGTCCAACCACATCTCAGCTGAACAATTCACCTTCTTGCAAGACAGACAAATCCATGATGTTGTTGGAACCGCACAAGAAATCTTACACTCCATCCAGACAAAGAAATTAAAAGGTATGATCTTAAAATTAGATCTCTCGAAAGATTTTGACAGAGTAAACTGGCTCCTCATCTAGGCTTTCCCTTGGAGTTTATAAAATGGATTATGTGTTGCATTACTAATGTAACATTCAGTGTCCTTGTAAATGGGGCAGCATCACCTTTCTTTCATTCCGAGAGAGGTCTCAGGCAAGGATGCCCATTGTCACCGTTACTCTTTTTACTCATCATGGAGGGGCTCAAAAAACTCATAAAAGAGAAACATCGAAGGGGAAGGATAAGAGGTATCAAGATCACCGATAGTTGCACCTTGATGCACTTACTCTTTGTAGACGATGTTATGCTCTTCCTCAATGGGAGTATTCGTGACTTGACCTCGCTACAAAACACTTACTCTATTTTCCTATCGGCCACAGGCATGATTGTAAATGATGCAAAGTCCACCATAACGGCTACTAGGTGCTCCCCACACAAGATACAGTATGCCCTGATCAGATTCCATTACACTCTTTTGCAACTAGAGGCAAGACTAAAATATATGGGCTATCAATTAAAGCATCATGGTTACAAAATCGCTGACTAGATATGGCATATTACCAAGATGGAAAAGCAGCTCAACATATGGTACCACCAATACTTGTCGTGAGTAGGCAAGCTGATACTCATCAAAGCAGTTTTGGAGGCGACACCAATGTATTGGATGTCGCTGGCATGGATACCAAGGGGTATCTTATCCAGAATACAAAATCTTTGTTGTAGATTATTGTGGAAAGGGCAGTAGCCAGGGAAAATATTGCATGGGCCAAATGAGAATCACGTGCTCTTCCAAAGAAATGGGCGGGGTGGGGAATAAAAAGGTTGGAAAATTTCTCTACTGCCTTGGCAGCCAAACTAGGATGGCTAATCACCTCGCACATTTTGTGGACAAAGGTTGCCACTTCTAAATATATTGCTCCACAAAGTCTCATGGATTGGCTCTGTCAACCACAGTGGAATTATGTCGGCATATCAATCATATGGAAGGCAGTATTGCAATCAATGTCTCTTATTCGGGACAGACTCACCTAGAGAATACATTCAGGAGAATCAGTTAGACTAGGGATAGTCCCCTGGATCGAATGTGGAAACGCACACAGGTTTCCTGATGAGCTAAAGACCCACCTCACAGCTAGAGGAATCACTCATATCAGTCATATAGCGGACAGAGAACACTCCACTTTCACGCAACAAGCCTGGAAATTTGGGCAGGCATTTCAAATTCCACAACCATGGCAACAACAATGGAAGGAATACATAGATATTCTTATTGAATCACATATCAGGGTTCTGGAAGGAGAGGATGAGCTAATATAGGCACCAGCAAAGCAGGGGAGATATACACCAAAAGAAGGCTATATAGTATTAATGGACTCTAAAAATCCACCAATATGTGAATCTTGGTGGAGCGGTATATGGAAGTTAAAAGTGCCACCAAGGACGCGGCTCCTCATGTGGACAATTCTGAGGAACAAGATACCCACAAGAGAAAATTTAAGCAAAAGATATTTCCATGGACCTTTCTGGTGTTGTCTATGCAAGTCTGGTAACGAAACTGTGGATCATCTCTTCCTCATATGCCTGACTGTAAAAGATCTATGGGGTAATATCCACTCACACCTGCCCTCTCTCACCCATTGGCAGGGCTTGAAATTTTCAAGAAGCATGGTGCTCTTGGTGGTATGTTGCCTCCCCGAAAAACGCCAGAAATATTCCTGTTCTCACCTGTTGGACTATTTGGATTGCCCGCAATCGATACATTTATCAAAACTCTCCCCCCATTGGTCTACTATCATAGCTTGCATCATATCAGATTACCAAATCATTCCTGAGGAAGAAACAAATCCCACTCCTAGGCATATTATCCCTAAAAGCATAAATCACGCTCATCCCTGGGCTTACTTTGATGGATCAGCACAAGATATTAGTTGTGGGGGTGTTGCCATACTACACCTTTTGGAATTTCATTCCTACAAAATACAAATGGTCCTGGGCAGGGGTAAAAACAACTTTTCTGAACTTATCACGGCCAAATATACCATACAATATGCACTGGAAAAACTATGCAGGAACTTACAATTATTTGGGAACTCAAAAATTGTGTGCAATTGGATAAACAAAACTGCAAACTGCAATGCATATTCTCTAAGACATATTATGGATGAGATTCATAGACTCATCAATATTTTTGACACCTTTGTTTGTCATCATTTATACAAGGATCGAAACACAGCCACCAATCTCCTATCCAAGGAAGCAGCGCATAGGCCTATAGGGACATGGATGATCCAAGAACAGAGGGATGGTACCTTCCATCAGCACTACCCTAGACCTTATATATACATTACAGATTAGCTAGCTCTGAAGGAGCCTGTCTATACCTTTTTTGTTTATATAATTTTTATTTATGCATAATGTTATCAGACATATATATGACAGTTTAAATACACTCTGCGTGGAGATTTTTGAAGCTATAGTGACAGTGCAGTGTCTCCCTGCGCGAAGTACACCATATTTGATACTGCACACTTGATAGTCTTTATGCCTCACGTACATCATATGCTTTTGCATCTACAAAATGTAATTTTCTTTGATTAATGAAAATTACGACTTTTCCAAAGGGGAAAAAAATAAATAAACAAGTAATTTATCATTAACTATTATTTTTCAATTATTTTCTTGTAGAAAAGAAAACAAAATGGAACCCATTCAGTACATAAAACATGATGACAAGGAAGAAAAGCTTTGATATCAAAGTTTGTGAGTAATTCTTAATATTTCCATATAACAAATTAAGATTTCATTTTTGTATATTTTAATTTGTTTTACAGCGACCATCCTTGAATGTCTTCAAATAGGTGCTAACATACAAAGAAGAGTCATTGGAAGAATTGATTGACACTAGGTTAAATATGGGTTGTGAGTTTATGTTAGCATATCAAAAATTAATTGTGGAATTTGTATTTATCTATGTTGTTTTACTTGTTTGAGCTTATAATTAATAGAACAAAAAAAAATATTTATATTAAATGTATGATTTATTATGGGTTATAAAACTTGTAGGAAACAAAGTATGGAACTATGCCAACAAAAGAGTTGTTACAACAAGGCATGCGACTTGGTTTTGAAACCATGTGTACAATTCATGACTCACTTCTTGCTATGGTACATTGTTATTCAATTTACACTGATGTATATTATTTATTTCAATTTTCATTATTATCACCAATGTATAGTACACTCATTACACTTTGTTTTTATGTTTTCAGATAGAACATGAAGAGGATGAAAACAATCGATGCAATCAACAAAACATTCATCCAAATAACCCAAGATGTGGAAGTAGCTCGAGCACTGACAACAGTTCGAGCGAAGAATGATGATCTATTTGGATATCAATACAAGATGTTGTATTTTTTGAAATAATTGTTTGCAAAAATCAAACATTTTGTTTAATGTAATGGACATAGTGTCTTAATTGAAAAACAAGGGGTTACCAATAACTATCTCATTTTGTATGGCAAAGAACCTCTTATTCATATATGATAAAATACATTTTAATTTATTCTATTGTGATGTCCATTGTCATTGTGAAATGTTACACCATTGGTTAAATATATGGATGATTAAATATAATAATGAAGGGATATGAAATCTGATGATATAATAAATTAATCCAAACATCATATTCAAATGCACTAATCAAAATTTAATTCATATGAATATTTTTATAAGATATATGTCAATTTTTCAATGAATAATGGATTTTAAAAATCGCAATAATTGCACTGTCATAGGTCGATGTTTCTAAAAAAGAGAAAATGGATATCAAGACATCATATATTAATGTGGACTTCTCTTAATACAATTTTTATAGCAATGACATTTGTAATAATAATAAATGGTATCACACTGCATCTGTAAAAAAATATGCACTAGTGTGTTATTTTATGTAAAAGCATTGGTGGGGAGAGATTTGTTTTTGCATGCCTCGGTTCCTTTTCTTAAAAGTACAGCATTGGGGCGTTAAGAAGAAAAAATGAACATCGGGACGTTATATTGTTCAAGCACTAGTAATGTTTGCATTTAAACCCCCAATGCATTGTAAATCTTAAAGCATTGGTGCTTTCATAGAATCATTGCCCCAGTGCTCCAACGTATAGTTTGCAACCTTGGTGCAGTATTCAAATTAACAGTGCCATTTCTTTTATATTGGTAGCGCACTGGTACTTTTGTGTAACTCATAAGCACCAGCGTTGTAAATTTAAATAAAAGCATCCGATCTGCAAGATTTTTTTCATGCCCCGATGTCGTCCTTGAAAAGTACAGCCTGAGGAATTTTTTAATACACAAGCACCAGGGCGATATACTTTTCAAGCATCAGTGTTGATTGCGTTCAATGCCACGGTGATTTTATTTAAATTTACAGCACCAATGTTTTTATAGTGTTAGCACACCAGTGCTATTTTTCCGTTAAGCGCACTGCTAAAACCTCCAACCGCCCATATTTTTTTAGATGTGATTAAATTTCGTTATCATCTCTGCTAAAACATCTTCTATTCAAAATGGATGTTGTAGCAGAGGTTTTTTGACAAATTTTTCCAATTTTATAACACTAAAAACCTCTGTTATAACCTTCGCTAGAAGTTATTTTCCTTGTAGTGAGTTCAAGATAAAGGAAATCATATTACTGATGTAGAACCCAATGCTACGATCACAACAACAAATATCCAACCAAAAGAGTCAAAGAAGCCTTGAGATGGAGACTACATCTTCCATTCACATATGTGGGTGAAGGGGACCACACTACATTTTGTTGTTCACACTAACAGGAAAAAGAAATTGACCTCAACTTAGGTTAGATGTGGATGAAGGGGACCACACTACATTTCATTGTTGACACTATTAAGTAAAAGAACTTGACCTCAACTTAGGTCATCAAGAGATCGAAGATTTTGATAGTGTTAATCCTAACCATTACCTCATTGGTTGGTTGAGATAGGGATGAAACATTCACATCAACTAGTAATGCCCCTTGGCCTACAACATCAATCCCTACAAAGATGAGTTACTGTGTGATATTTCCTTGATCAAATTTTGTGATGTTCTTTTAGGACAAATTTATTTGTGGAAATTCCATGTTGATTATGAATCTTGTCCCATGATGTCATTATACTCTAGAAGGTCAAATCTAAAGAGTACAAGAGGTAGTTCCAACTTTTGTTATTTTATTAATATCAACAAAATTGTGCGAAAAGGTAATCTCTTAGACTACAAATTGTGTATTGTTCATGGTTCAATTGAAAAGTGAAAGAAAGGTCACTACAACCACCACAGCCTTGACACGAGGCATCTTTATGTAGTAGGAGAAAGTGGACAAGATTTTAGAGGCATGTAGAGATATATTCACTTCACTTATGGGGGTGCCTCTACACTACTAGGTCAAACATTCAATTGAATTGATATTTGGTGTTCCTTTGCCTAATGGCCCAATATAGAGATGCTTTATTCTGGAGAATGAGGAAATAAAACATCAAATTCATAAGATCATCCAAAAATACCACATTCAACTAAGATAATAACATTATCATATCCCAATTATGCTAGTGTAGAAGGATGGGACATGGAGACTTTGAATTGACTATAGAGCCCTAAACGAATTCACTATCAAGAACAACTACCCAATCCCCCATATTGACAATCTTTTTGACCCGTGTAAAGGTGCCAAGGTCTTTATGTGGGCATTATGGCTAATATGTTGTCCTTGATGGCAACTTGCATGTCAAATATGTCCTTGATGTCAATGTGGTTATAATATTATGTGTTTTCCTTGATGATTATAGAACTTCTACATATGACATGAATATTGGTACAGATATTGCAAAAATGATGAAGTGTATTGGAAGCCTTGTCATAGGTTTAATTTAAGAAAAGATGAAAATGTGAAGTTGGAAAAGTATATGATGCCTTTGTGAAGCAAAGTCACGTACATATGGAGGTTTAATGAACAAAAGTCGCATACATGATATTATGCATGGAAATTAAAACAATGAGCATTTTTCATGGTAGGCTCCCATGGTTGTGTCGTAAAAGTTATTTGATCCCATCAAACAATTACTAACAACAAATCCAAGGGATTTTCCTATGGTATTGGCAAAGAAAATCACTATAAAAGGAGAAGAACATGAAGGAGTTGTGTGTGCATTTGATGGATTATTTATGTGTGATCTGATCTGGAACAGATGTGCACCAAGGAGCAAGGAGAAGCCTCGGATATAAAAGTGTATTAGAAAGATAATAGATATGCTTGATTGATTTTCTTGTTCCAGATGTAATTATGGTAAAATGTTTAAGATCTATGGTTATAATAGAGCTATGATCTAATATGTGATTATAACAAAGTTTGTATGTAGAACAGAGATAATGCTTGCAGGAATGGTTTGATGTGTTTAATGAGTTGAGATATGTACATGGATTGTATGCCTGAATGTCACATACATATGTGGATCTGCTTTTGAATAGTCATATAGACTAATTGAATTAATGCAGGTTTATTAAATTAGTTGATTGTCGTTCGTTTTGATAGATTATTGTCACTGTGATGTATGAGAGTCTTTAAGTGACAGTTGTTTTGTTATTGATTAATTAGTATATTGATAGTTGATGAGAATTTGTTGGATTGGCATTTGGAATCTTGAAGGGAGAGTTTGAATTGCTTCAGTTATAGAAAGTATTGCATTCAGAGGTTATGTTTGTTGCATAGAAATTTTGACAAGGAGTATGACTTGAATGATATGATTTAAGATCTGTACACTAATGTTATGCTTCTTGATTTGGGTTGTTAACAATTATTTCTCTATTGATTGATGTATGTAATGAGGTTTTCCTTCAATAGATAGAATGAATTGCTAGAGAAGCTTTGGTATTTATTATATTGAAATTTGTGCATTAGTTTTATGTATGGCAAGCATGTATATACGCAAATCTATCTAATTATAACCACATACATAATCTGAATTGATTATGGACAGAGTTGTGTATGACAGAGGTCTATTGCAGAGGTTCTGAGATGATGCAGTATCTTGTTATGTGCTTGATGAATATGAGTAATATGTTTGGTTTGGCATTTGATGATAAAATAATTTAACTTAGACTTGGCGTGGTATATCAGTGATTTGGTTGCAAATGGGTATTCAGTTTATTGATTTGATTAGTGATTGATTGCAGAAAGATTGGTATCTTGGTATTTTGTATTCAAGTGTTTAGTTTCAGAGCGGTTATTGGTATTTGGTGATTGAGTT
Source organism: Pinus taeda (assembly GCA_000404065.3). Lineage (NCBI taxonomy): Eukaryota > Viridiplantae > Streptophyta > Pinopsida > Pinales > Pinaceae > Pinus > Pinus taeda. The sequence goes on from APFE031433915.1 coordinate 74,741, forward strand.
TATTGTTGGGTGTGGGTCCAAATTGAAAATTTGATGAAAGGTGGACTGCATGTTTTGATGGTTGGTTGAGACATGTGGATCCAGTGTGAAAAATTCTAAAACGTGGTCCATAGAGGTGGTAAGGGTTGTAGCCTTCAGTAAGGGATTCAAAGCTTCCTTCTGGTAGGAGCCGGTAATGTTGATCAGGGGATAGTCGCTCCCTTCTAGTAGGAGATGGATAATGAGTGGAGGTTGTAGCCTCCTACAACTAGGATCATGTGTGTTGTAAATAATTTGTGCTAATAAAAAATTGTAAGAATACTTTCTTTATATAAAAGAAGAAGATAGTACGAAAACAACAATGGTTTTCTCTCACATTAAGTTTCCACCTAAAATATCGGTGTCCATATGTGTTGATGTTTTTCTTACGTGTTATGATTTATTTGCTCTTTACTGCTCATGGTTAATGCATGATGAATGGCTAATGAAATAATGATGCAATAGTTAAGTTAAATAACTATGTAAAATGTGAAAAAATGGTAATCTACACATACACGGCATACAAAAATAAGTTGTACAAATAATAGTAGCGAACACTTCTCTGAATTTTAAATTGAATACTTAAGTGAAATAAAAATATTAATTCACCCCCTCTCAATACTTTTCCGGACAATTGGTATCATAGCAGGCCCTTCAAAAAGAGCTTGATCACTTAAAGGGAGATCTAGCAAGATGAGTAGTCAAGATGGACTTTTTTCTACCAAGCCACCTTTGTTTAATGGTACTAACTTTATGTTTTGGAAGGTCATATGAGATCTTATTTTCAGTCACTAGGAGATGATGTATGGGCAGTTGTTGAAGGTGGATATCAATATCCATGATCCATTCCCACAGATAATGCATGAAAGAAGCTGTATGATAACAATGTAAAGGAAGTAAATTCTATCTTGGTAGGATTACAAGAATCTGAGTTTGTGAAAGTCATGTAGCCAAACATGCAAAAGAAATATAGGATAAGCTTGTCCATAGCTATCAAGGTGAAAATAAGGTAAAAAGTGCCAAACTCCAATCATATAGTTTTCAGTATGTCTCTTAGAATGCATAATGATGAGAGCATTGCAAATTTTTTCCTTAGAGTAGATGAGAGTGTTAATACAATGAGAGGACTCGGTGATAAGATTAAATATTTTATGATTATTGAAAATATATTGAGATTGTTAACCCATAAGTTCAATGCAAAAGTTCCATCCATTGAAAAATTGTAAGATTTGAAACAATTATCTTTATAATAGCTCCATGGGATATTGATAGATTATGAAATGATAACAAAAGGTAATACATCAGAAATGAGAGAAGTCGCCTTCAAGGTTACATATAAATGAAAACAAAAGGATGAACCTAAATATGTTAGTTACATCTCATATGAAGAAGAGGTAAACTTTGTATGGAAACTGAAAGTGGGAACTAGTAAATTCAATGTTAAAAGTCTCTTTAAATTTGTTTCTTGTGGAAGAGTAGGTCACTATGCATCCAAATGTCCATGTAAACAAAATCATGATAAGAAATAAAAAGGAAAGGATGTCTCTAAGAAAAATGTCAAAAATAAATTTTCTACAAAGAAAATCCTTTATTCTAATGAAAATAGTGAAGACACTTCAGATGACCAGGTACATTCAAATTCAAATTCTATCACTAGTTACAAAATACTTATGGCTCTTGAAGATCAGTTGAATAGTGAATCAGATAATTATGAAACAGATGCATTAAGAGAAATTGATAGACTCAGTAATGTAAAAAAATATATGGAAGAAAAAAAAATTAGTATGGTTAAAGAAATAAAATTGATAAATACTCATTTAGAAGTAGCTAATAGAAGAGACGAAGTCTTCATGAAACAACTTCAAAAAAAAAAAAAAAGGCATTGTGAAAAATTAGAATTAGAATTTGTGACTCTAAGGGAAGACTATGAGAAAAAAAAAAATCACAATCAGATTGGAATCTCAAATGGGTAAAGGCATTTGAATCGTTAGAAAACATTATTAATGAACAACGTTCTCCAATAATTAATTACATCTTGTATACAACCACATGGCTTCATATCCATGAGGCAATGACAAGGACCAGCATAAGGCTCTTCAAAAAAAATTGAATCAAGTCACTCATCAGAAAGGAAGCCACCAAGATCAGAGACAAGTTCAGTCCCTAGGTATAAAACATGGTTTGATGGGTATTATTTCTCTTGCAACTCATTTGGCCATAAGTCCACTCATTGCAAATCTAGTGGATGGAATGAAAGAAAACAAGATTATGGTTTCATGAGATTGTATAAGTATCACAACTTTGGACACATGATCAGAAATTATAAGAAAGTTTGGAGGAAAAATGAGAAGCAGTCAAAGATATAGGGAATATAACACCTATTGTATTCCATTATACTTAATGCCTACTTCTAAAAGGGACTACAAAAGTAAATGTGAGATACATAGCCTCATGGAAAGCAGATCTCTATTAGGTCGACAGGATCAGTGGTGCATGATCTCAAGTGGAGCCCTGTATTGATTATGACTTTATATGTTGTTGGATTATTCTCTTGTTGAGTATTTATGTCACTGATGTTGCTTCTGATTAAGTGATTTTGATCATGAACAGATATAACATGTTCAGGGGGATTTGTTTCCATGCAAAATCAACATTTTAAATTCGGTGTGCATTTCTTATGAAGGACAATCATGTATATGTGGTTCTTGAATTAGACACGTGTGTATGTTTCTCTATGGTTACAAAGAAGTGGTACAAATTCAGTGGGAGCTTCTCATATGCTTCCATCATATCATTATTGGCATTATGGTTTTGAAATTGGTTTAATGCAATCTTTTGATGATGCTCATGCATGAAAGGGTATTGGTTCAATGAGTTGTTAATGTTGTTGATTTTCTTCTTCATTGTTGATGAGGAGGATATAATTTGATCAAAATTGGTGATGAAGAGTTGGCACAAGTTCAGAGGTAGAATCCTCTATATTTCTAATGGCTCGATGTTGGGATTATGGGCACTCCTTGTTGTGTGACATTGACTATGATGAGTTCATATTACTGATGTCGATCTGTCTTCTTGCATTATGTGTGTGTGTGTGTGTGTTATGGACAGTTACAATGTAATGTATGCCATGCATTTATCACATATATGTATCTTGATGTAAGGGTCATGAAAATACCCATATTTTAAACAATGTCAAATTGTTTTATGTATGGGTTATTGGGATCAAGTCATGTCATGTATGTAATCGCATTGTATTGGGTGACTGATGTAAAAATGGGATCATAGAGTCACTGGCTATAGGAGAGGTTGTAAATACTTATGGATAGCCATGTATTTGATTAATAAAGCCTTTTATTTACATATCTCTAGAAGGTCCATTATATGCTCACGGGGAGCATGGTTAATATGTATGACTATTGTCATATTTTGCAGCAAAGCTTCTTGGTTTATAACATCAACTTATTAGACTTATAGTGCTGAGCATGACATGGGAAGTACTTATATCAGCATGGTTTTTCCCTTTTCCCTTGATGTCAAAGGGGGAGATAAGATTTGGTGTTTTCATGAGGCTGTCATCAAGTCCAAAGGGGGAGATTATTGGCATTATGGCTAATATGTTGTCCTTGATGGCAACTTGCATGTCAAATATGTCCTTGATGCCAACCTAGTTATAATATGATGTGTTGTCCTTGATGATTATAGAATTGCAGCAGATGACATGAATATTGGTATATGTATTGCGGAAGTGAGGAAGTGTATTGGCATCCTTTTCACTGGTTTAATTTGAGAAAATATGAAAATGTGAAGTTAGAAAATATACGCAACCTATATCATGAAAAGTTGTGTATATACACAAGTTTAATGAAAAAAATTCACGTACACAATCTTGTGCATGGAAAATTAAAAACCATGAGAATTTTCCATGGTAATCTCCTATGGACATTTTATGTCGCAACGGTTATTTGATCCCATCAAACAATTACTAACAACAAATCCAAGGGATTATATTGTGGTATTAGCAACGAAAATAATTATAAAAGGAGAAGGAGATCAAGGATTTGTGTGTGCATTTGATGGATTATTCATGTGTGATTTGATCTAGAACAGGTGTGCACCAGGGAGCAAGGAGAAGGCTGAGATATGAAAGTGCATTAGAAAGCTAATGGATATGCTTGATTGATTTTCTTGTTGCAAATGCAATTATGGGAAAATGTTTAATATATGTGGTTATAATAGAGCTATGATATGATATGTGATTCTAATAGAGTTTGTATGTTGAACAGATATAATGCTTGCAGAAAATGTTTGATGCATTTAATGAGTTTAGATTTGTACGTGGGTTGTATTCCTGAATGTCATGTACATACGCAAATATCCTTCCAAATAGTAATGTATACTATATGAACTAAAGTGGGTTGATTAAATTAGATGCTTGTTGTTGGTTCTAAGAGATTTGCATCACTGTGATGTATGAGAGTTTTTAAATAACAGTTGTTTTTTTTGTGTAGTGTTGTCTTTCAGATTCATTGCATTCATGATTTTATTGTATCGACATTTCGAACCAACCTCTGTGGTTCATCATCAGGATATAATAAAATCATGAATGTGATGAATCTGGAAGACAAAAATACACACAAATGAAGATCGCAGAAGCCTCAAATCTATAGTTGTTTTTTTGTTGATTGAGATTATATTGATGGTTGACGAGAATTTGTTGGCTTAGCATTGGCATATTTAAGGGAAGGTTTGAATTCCTTCAGTTACAGAAAGTATTGTATTCAGAGGTTAAATTTGCTACAAAGAAAGTTTGATAGGGAGTATGACTTGGCTGAGATGATTTAAGATCTATATGTTAGTTCCATGCATGGGAAGTGTGTATATACACGGATATCTTTAATAAGAGTCACATATACATTCTGAGATAATATGTTTTTGGGTTGCTACTTGACCTGGGTTTTTAACAGTTTTTTTGCTACTGATTGATGTGTGTGATGAGGTTTTTCTTGAACAGACATAATGACTTGTTAGAGAAGCTTTGGTATTCAACATATTGAAATTTGTATGATGGTTTTATGCATGGGAAGCACATATATACACAGATATTTTTAATTACGGTCATGTGCATATTCTGAATTGATTATGGACAGAGTTTTGTATGACAAAGGTCTATTGCAAAGGTTCTAAGATTGATGTGGTATCTTGTTATGTGCTTGATGAATATGAGTACAATGCTCAGTTTGGAATTTGATGAGCAAAGAACTTGACTTAGATTCGGCTTGGTATATTAGTGATTTTTTTGCAGAGGGGTATTCAATTTATTGGTTTGATCAATGATTGATTGAAAAAGGATTGGTATCTTGATATTCTATATTCAAGTGTTTAGTTTTGGATTGTTTATTACTATTTGGTGATTAGCAGGCAGTGTGTAGTAATTGGTTGTGAAGTTCCAAAAATCCTACCAATATATCAAGCTAGAAAGAAATCATGTAAGAACAATGCAAAAGCCATGAATGTTATCTTAAGTGATCTTTTATAATCATAGTTTGATAAGGTGATGCATTGTAAAACAACAAAAGAAATGTGGTATAAGGTGAAAAACAACTATCAGGGAGATGATATTGAAGAAATTAGATATATGGAGAATCTAAAGATAGATGAATTGCATGGAATTCATATTGCATATGAAATGAGGACATAAAAGCTAGCACATAGGGAAGCAGTTTAAAATGTTTCAAAGAAGATGAAAGAAATCAAATGCATTGATATAGATACTAATGGTAAAGAAGATGAAGACAATTGAGAAAAGAAATTTGATTTAAAGGATGAGGATATTGATGGGGAAGTAAATATTAAAATATAATGTTTTGGTGCCTTACAAGAAATAACTAGACTCAGAGGAAAAATATATAGAAAAGGGATCGTTTGCAAAAATTTGAGAATAAAGATAAGGGAAGACCCAAAATGGATACATATCAAACTTAGGGGGAGACCTACCCAAGATGGATACATGTCAAGGTTAGGCAAAGACCCTTTACCTTTTAGCCTAGCCATAGTTACAAGTTGTTGAAGTTGTAACTAGAGTCGGTCTTCATAATTTAAAATTATCTTTGATGTATTTGTTTTTTTTTTCCCGTGGAAAAAGTCGTAATTTTATTCTTAAGACAAAATTACATTTTGTAGATGTTGATGCATATGCATAGATACTGTTCTGGTTTTCATAGAAACCAAAAAAATAAAAAATGATATAATAGAAGACTATTCTTTTCTCCCTTTCTTTTTCTCCACCTTTCGCCATCCCCCAGAGTTAGGGGTAGTAGTTACAATGGAGAGCTGATTTTTTGTTGTAGTTATGGAAGAGTCCTTGTCCGACTCAGATCCTTCTGATCCATGGGTTCTCTTTGTGTTAGTTATTTCCTTTTTTTTGTCTGGGGATCGTGTTGTTGTACTAGATTACTGGGGGCTTCCTCTTGCTTTTGCGTGTTGAGCTGGACTTGTTGTTCATCCTTTTCTGAATTGTTTTTTGTAGTGTCTGCAGTATCTTCTTCTTCATCCAATGGCTATGTGTTTTTCCATCCTTTAGGATTCCTCTGTTGCTGCTTGTTCTGATTGGGGACGTTTCTTGCATGTGGGCAAGCACTGTGAACGTGGCCTGTTTGTAGACAGCCACGGCATCGGAATGTTGTATTTTTGTAGTACAAGGACTGTGTCCACTGAGTGTTATTAAAGTTCAGTATTATGCTTTCTGGTAATCCCTAACTGAGGTCTACCTCCACACATATTTTGGCGAAAGTAAAGATTCCTTTTATGATTTTGTCTTCATCAAGCTTTAGGAATTTTCCCAATAGTGATTAAGACCTTGTGGTGCCATAGTGTAGTGGAAGATTATGTAGCCTGACCTAGACTGGTATCTTTGATACCACCATTGTATTGGCATCAAAATCTGGAAACCATGGTGTGAGAAAGAGCCCTGCGTTGCCCCAGAACCATGGCCCCTTATTAAGGATGTATTCCTTATCCTGCTTTGTTGAATCTTACAATAAAAATCCCGTTTGGGCATAAGTATATTTCGCAATTTTGTGTCCAGGTAGTGTGGATCTAGTGGTGCAGATCGCTAGATCTGGGCCAATACCCGTTGAATCTACAAATAACTGAGTGGGAGTATAGATCTGAGTACAGAGCATTTACCTCAGGCATTGCAATGGTGAGAGTTGTAGGTTTTAACCCTGTACAAAAATTACCTGCATACGAATTCTAAAACAAAGAAAATAAATAATGCGAGATCATAACACATAAAACACATATACACAGAGATTTCCCACTCGATCCCAAAACTGGGACTACCAGCTTGATTTTTCATTATGTTCCTTTCAATGTCACAATACATATTTATACATGCTGAAGCATCCAATACCTTGGACCGAAAACCATCGCGTCCAAAACCATGGATCAAAAACCCTTGCATCCAAAACCATGGACGGAAAACTGTAGGTAGGTTTGCCCAACCTAATAAAGGGTCCAAAAAAATTTTCCCACAGCGCTACCCCGGACCCCGTAGAGGGGGGCTACCCACCCCCCTCAAACCCCGCGGACAAGGGGTCTTCCACCCCCCTTGTGACCCCACTGCTGTGCAATCAGCACAATGAAGGGGGGGCTCTGTCCCCCCTCTAACCCCCCCGTTCACTACGTAGGTTAGTCATGGAAAGAATATAACACACCCCAAGAAATGAGGGGTGGTCAAAAGATATTAAGTGTAACATCATAGTTAAACAAGGTTGCCCCGTCTCCCCTACCCTGTTTGGCATTTACATCGATAAGCTCGCAGGATATTTAGAGGAAGTAGGATGTGATGGCATGATCTTAGCTGGGATAGTCATCATCCTTCTTATCTATCCTGCTGATATTGTTCTTTTGGCAAGGTTCCCATCTCATCTTGATAAGGAAGTGAGGCTTCTTAAGGGTTTCTGCTCTACCATGGGTATGACGGTTAACACTAACAGAACAAAAGTTATGATTATCAAATCTAAGAAGGACACTTACGCTAATTTTATGTATGACAATAATAACTTGGAGGAAGTGTATTCTTACAAGTACCTAGGAATTGATATTCATCACAAGCTCAACTTGAACAATAGCATTAAGAAAAGGATTAATGGGGGATGGAAAGCTTATTTTGGTCTTGAAAATAATTGTAAAACAACAAACCTCATAATGTGGGATAAAAAGAATTCCTCTTTAAAACTTTAGTCACTCCTATTATCCTATATGGCTGTGAGGTTTGGGGTTGCAGCATCTCCAGAGAATCATGGAGAAAGATTGAGCAAATCCAAAAGCGTTTT
>APFE031433917.1:0-19556 GCA_000404065.3 Pinus taeda
TAATAGATGTATCATATGTTTTTAGATCATCATATTTCCAAGCGAAAACATGTTTATTCTTTCATAACAGACTAATGAATGCTTCTTTTTCCTCTATGGAAAGTCCTAATCCTAAATTAATGTTTTGAGGATTCTGTTCGGTGCCAAGGTTTATTAATTCAAACCTTAAGGTAGAGCTCTGGAGCTTTGTATTAGACATAGGTTTAAACCTGTCTTTAATATCATAAAGGTCTTCAAGCTTCACTACGCACTTAGGGATTGAGTTTTCCTCATGTTTACCTCGCATTTGAGTATCGTGCTCGTCTTCCTCAATGATTTGATTATCATAGGATTTTTCGGAGGTCAGAAATTGTAAAATGTCATCATCGTGGTTAAACACTCTCCAATTGGTTACATTGTCAGGAATGGATGGCCTAAAAAGTAATTCTGCTGAAAACCTATCTGGACTATAGTCTTCGGAAGGGAGTAGCTTAGAAGCGACATTGGCTAGCAAATCGGCTGCCGAATTTTGTGACCTGGGAATGGAAGAAATATTGAATGCTAAAAAATGGGAAGTGAGCTCTTGTACCAACGATTGATAATGCTTGAGATGGTTCGAAAGACAATGAATTGTATTCCTTACCTATTTAACAATAATCTCAGAATCGCCAAAGACCTTTAAGTATTGAACTTTGAGGCCGATCGCTTTGTACAGTCCTTGGACTAATGCTTCATACTCGGCTGTGTTATTGGTGCATTCAAATTCTAATCTACAGGACAACATTGTTTTTTCTCCTTGCGGGCTAACCAAAATGCATCCTGCTCCTGATCCTTCACTGGACTTAGATCCATCAAAATATAAAGACCAAAATAATGAATTATCTACAATTTTTGTTACAACATTCTCAGTAACATTAACACATTTAGACCTGTCGGTCTGTGAAAAATTTTCAATTTGTGATGCGAAATTGTTAACTAAAAAAGGAGATGGCTGGGAAATGTAATTGTCGAAAAATGACTCGGAAGAATAATTTCCTAGGATATTGTTGTTGAACGCGACTGGTTGATTTTCTTGTTCAAATTCTGTAACAGTGTGTGTCATATGTTTCTCTTGATCGATCCTTATTTGATTGGGCTTGCCCTTATAGGGGAGCCACATATGGGACCAATCGGTGGAGATATACCCATGGAGTTTTTCTGACCAATCCGTGCTTAAAATCAACCCATAGAATTCAGGTATATCGACGATTAGAATATCAATCCTTTGGACTATTCGTGGATCCGCCGATAACCTGATCGTTACAGAGTTTATTTCCCCTAGAACTTGAACCTTAGTTCTATCTAACTGCACAATGTGAATGGAATATTTCTGGGGTTGTATATTCAGTTTAGAGCAAACTGAAGCAGGCATTATATTCGAGGATGCCCCAGAATCAATTAAACAGTTGTGTCGATTTCGATTGTAAATTTCATAAGTTAAGAGGAAAGGAGGGGTATGGGAGTTTGATCTATCTCCAATCAGGATTGTGTCAGTTGCCTCAACTCTACCAAAAGGTGGTTGTCCTGAGTCGCTTGCAGCTTTAGTGGTGGGAAGAGGTGAAGAAGGAACAACGTTAAGTTCTTTGAGTAGTAATTTTTGCTGATGTTTTAATTTACTAAGCTCAAACATGGTGATGTTTGCCTTAGCTTTCCTCATGTCATCGACAATATTATAATCCATCGAATCAGAAACTACCAATGTCTTAGATGACGAAGGTGTAGTGGAGGATGATGGCTGATTCTGAGATACTGTCGCGGCGGGCTTCCTTACGGATACCTTTTCCTTTGCAGTATTGGTTCCCGCACTCCTTTCCTTGATTAGCTTGACAGGTTCGGGAGTAGCTTTACCCCTTGTAGTGACAGGAAAGGCTTCTTGCTCAGCGTCAGTATCGGAATTAGGGAGTATAAAGTCCCACATCCCGTGACATTCAACTACTTCCTCTTCTTCTTCTTCAGATGGTGTAACTGTTTTTTCCTCTTCTTCTTCCTCATGATCTGAGTCTGTGTATGATATAACATTTGGAGGCTTGGACTCGGGTTTCTTGAAATTCCTATATGGTTTCTTCGTTGAGGATTCTGATACTTATTTCTTGATCTCAACAATTTCGTTCGACATGGTTTTAAGGACTTTCTAAAGGCCCTCCATGTCATATGGATCCTTAGTGATCTTTTTCTTCGAGTCATCTTTAAAGGACACTTTTCTAGATTTTCGTTCTTCCAGGGCAGTTTTCTTTTCTAAGTCGATTACACTTTTTTCCACAACGAGTGCTTCATTCATGTTTTCGGCCAATGTAGGCTGTTTAGCCCTATCGACAAATATGGCTATGTTCAAAGGTAAGGCAGTGATATACCACTCGCTTCTAACTTGTTCGCTTGGCTTATCATCGGTGGGGATTTTATTCAAGAGTTTGTTGAATCGGGAGTTGAACTCCTTAATAGGTTCTCTTGACTCGATCCTTAAATTGGAAAGGTCATGGACAAGTGTAGCCAAGGATCTGTCATCGCCGTATTTGGTGAGAAATTGTTCCTGGAAGATATTCCAACTTGTGATGGATCCAGAGGGCAAGGAAAAGTACCAAGACCCTGCAGGTCCTTGCAGTGAATAGGGAAATAATCTTACTACCACATCTTCTTCACTGACTCACTTTAGATTGACTGACAACATAAAATTGTTTATGTGTTCTTCTGCCGAAGTTCCAGCATCTGGATTGAACTTGGGTAACCATTTTTCGGGGTAATCAGGTAAAGGATGTAAAGGTGCAGGCATGGTGACTGCACCAGGACTTCTCCATGGTCTTTGAGCCATTTTAGGAGTACCAACGATTTCCTGTGCTGTTCTAGGTGCTTGAGGGGGAGGTAGAAGTATAGACTGAAAAGACTGTGATGTTTGAGATGAAGTCCCTTGGTGAACAACGATATGTAGTGGTGAAGTGGGTGTTTGACTTTGCACAGGTGATGATGAAATGGAAGATGATGGAGAAAAGGTTTCGCTACCAGAACCTTCAATGGTCTTTTTCATCCTTTTTCTTTTGGGTAAAGGAAACTTGGGTGGTTCAATACCTAGCTTTTCACTTTGGAGTTTGGTAAGGTGAGGGGGTAAGTGAAATTGTGAAGTCTGACTGCCTTGTGATACTTCAGATATAGGAGGCGAAATTGAGAAGCCTTGAAGTTTCTGGATGATGGATTGAACTTCAGGGGACTCTGGACTTAAACGTTCTGAAGTATGATGTAATTGAGCAGTAGTGGTTGATCCTTCTTCGTCTCGTCTCGATACTGGAGATTCAGAATGCGAACGATATGTCCGAGGAGAGGTGGAGGGTGAATTACTCTTTGAATGGTTTGTAGGTGTTGGCTTACTCGCCATTCATAGCGGATGGCCCTCCTTCTAGCACCAGAAATGTTGAGGCCTCGAAAATCGCTGCAACAACATTGGGGGATAACCACCCGGTCTGGAACTTAGTACAGCTCCTTTTCCGTTTGGGATGGTGGCTTTGACTGGAGATAACGGGACCAGTTTCCCGATAATGAATAAAATGGATGGATGGGTGATGAATAGTTTGCTTTTGATGATAGGCGACTAGCTTATTCTATTAACAAAAATAGGGAAACTAATACTCATCCCGGGAACAACTTATTCATTCGGAATTCAGCGTTAAATAAACCTTATCTATTTAACAGGCATATAGATGACTCTGTAAAATAAACACGAGATATTCAATCATTCAAAGATTACTTCATATGAATAGTCACAATCAAGTGATTAATACAAATTACTGCATTTACTATTTATGTCATCGATACATATATACGATTGAAAGGGAAGCATGGTATAGACAACCAATAGTGGGATGCATAAAGAATGTTGCGAGAAGCACACATATATATAAGCGATAATTGCAAGAGCATTTAAATAACAATTTATATAACAGGAATGAGTACAGACGCAGATAATAGTACCATGTGAGCTGCTAGTCAATCCCAGATATCAATCGCTATTCACAATTCTTCCTTCAACACAGAAATGCTTTTAAACAAAGACAGTATTGCACATTTGCATAAAACAATTCCTCATTAAACTCAGAATAATTAGTCTAGTTTCATAAAATGATATCCTTGAAGTACAATAGTGCAACTTCAGGGTTTAAGTCATATACAAAACTTTACGACCCCTTCTAAATGCATGAAAGGGTCTATAAATACTACAAAGCTAAAAAAAATCTATGAAACAAAATCCTAATAAATTGGCATCAGTAAATGCGATCTATCTCCTTGGGCGATCTGGCAGTCGGCGACGTGAATCATGACTCAGGTTGTTTTCCTTTAAACCTGAGCTGGCTTATCACAAGCATCGGCTCCACTTCTGGCAGTCTGTTGAGGCGCAAGCTGAATTGGGCAGCAAAGGTGGCATCCTGAATGTTGGGTATGATATACCCGATAGAATCTGTAAGGCATTTTAAGGCGGCTCTTTGGCTGTATGGCTTCACTAAGAAGAACCAATATGCATCCCATGTTAAACTGTTGATCCCCGCGATTAATCTTCCATTTTTCTCCAGCTCCGGGTAGCATGAATGCTCCAACATCTTCGTTGTTGTTAATTGGCCTGGAGTACATTGGGAAATCATATTAGACAAATAAAGCGTATTATTTACTAATTCAACCAAATTACCAGTGGTTGCTTTGCATCTAAAAATCACTCTTTCTGCCTTCATTAACTGTGATTTCCATTCTGTGAATAGTATTTCTTTGTGCGATTCCAGAATTCTTGGTAGATTAGTCGCCTGGCCTTTATCGGAATCTTGCCATTCTAGAAAACTTGTTAGTGTTTCTTCGGCCTGATCCAAATTGGTCCTTGCCTTTTCTACCTTTTCGCTTATGGATGCTACTAACTCTCACAATGGTTCTGCCTGTGTAATTTGCTGACACAGGAGCTTAACCTGATTAATCAATGCCTTATTTAATTGAAGTGCTTCTGCTTTGAATTCATCTACCTGAGGGAGCCTTTTCATTTGCTCAATTTGAGTTGACAATTGAGCGATTTGCTCATCTTTATCTTTTATCATTCCCTCAGTTGATATTCTTAATTTCTCCAATGCTGCCGATAGCTCCCTTTTCCTTTGGATTGCGCTCTCGTCAATCCTCTATTTCTCCTCTTGTAATTGCTTAGTCAGCTGATAATTGTTCTGTTGCTGTACTAGCAATTCCTGCTCCGCCTGTTCTGCCTTCTGCTGAACTTCCGATAATTGCGCCTATAGCGAAAATATGTCTTGATCCTTCGCTTTCAATAAACTGCTCACCTCCGATGCTTTATCAATGGTCGCCGCCGAATATGCTCCAGCGTATTGCGATAGCTTGGTTAAATCATCGGAGGGGTCGAATTCCTCTTTCCACACAACATTGCCCGTCACTGTTAATTCAGGGAATAGAGAAGGTTGATCAGCCCTTCTCCTTTTCCTCTGTCGCTTTTACAATAGCTTTGATGCTTTGGGCTGTAGAATACATCCAAGGGGGGAATCTCTTCATATTTGGCAAAATGATTTCGCCCGATGGATCCTTAGGAATTATTTCTGTTTCTTTTGATTTGGGTGGGTCGCTGGTTTCGCCCGAAACCTGTTTTGATGTCGCTTCCTGTGTGTCGCCCTCTTTAGAAACCTCATCGTCTTTTGAGCACTCTAAGTTGCCGATGATTGAGTTGAATTGCTGCCATTGCTGGAGCAGATTCGGATCAATTTATGTATTATCATTAATTTTAGAGCTGCTCTCTTCTTGAGTTTTCGCCTGGGTTTCATCCTGCCGCTGCACATTTTCCTGGGTTTCTTCGTGCCTCTGATCATGAACTTCCTCCTGCTGTTTTGATGTAGTATGAGGTGGCGTATTACTACGCTGCTCAGGCTCGCTTGATTTTGTCGTCGTTGGAGTAGTCGCTAACAGGTCTAGAGGCAGAGTTTGCAACCTCTGTTCTCTAATTCTGTTAAATTCGGTTAACCCCTCATCGTTGTATACATTTCTGGCAAGCGATTTAACTTGATACAGTGACTCGGTCGATGCAAACAAATCCTCGAATCTGTCTTCTTTGTGCTCAACCATGGCCAATTTGGCCTGGTTGAGCACATTGTAAGCGATTTTCCTTGGATCATACTGCCTGCTTGGCAGAGTAGCCAGAGTCAGCGAATTTATCTTCCCAGCTTCCTTCTCTGCATGTTTGATATCATGTAGGGTATAAATTCCAATTCGCAGGGGAAAGGAGGGCCAGACATGCTTTTTCTCTTTTTTCAGGGTCTGAGTAACCCCATCGACATTGATTTGATAAGCTACTTCTCTGGCGAGTAACTTATCAGGGATGTATAGTGGGAGCACATGGGGCCTGGCCTGACTGCCAAAAAATCTAATGCAGGTGAATTTCTCTTCTCCAAATCAACTTGCTACTGTGGTTAAATCTACCCCTACTTGTTCAGAAATCTTCAGGGCAGGCTTATCAAAAATGGAGTAATAAATTGGCAACATAAAACCGTTGCAGATTTGATATAGGTGGTGCTTGTAATTGGTCTTCAACAACTTTTGATGATATATGTGGATGGGTGTGGGGTCTTGCGACGTCCATCTCCATCCAAGCATAGGAAACTCAGAATTAAAACATAAGACATCCAACACATAGGCACTGTAATAAAATGGCGGAATGAACCTCTCTGTGACGCGAGAGTTAAATCTAAAATTAAGAATGGCCTTGGCTAACTTGTCGGATAATATATCCGCCCAATCCATAATCTCACCAATACATGCCGCCTCCATTAAGGGGACCATTTCTATGGTAAAATTGGTGGAGTCATGTAATCCCCATAGTCTACATAACATAATTCCAGCATAGCAGTAAGGAGAACATAGAGAGTCAACTGAGTACTTACCCGAGGATTCATGCTTATGCTTTGCTGGATTTTGTCTCTAGCCTCGAATTGGTTCGGACTCGGTCTCATTCTCTGCTCGGAACTTCTCCAGAAATGCCGTGTTATACTTTTTCTCTTCTGCCGGTAGGTGATACATTTGCCTTAGATCTGCGGCTCGAAAAGAATCGAAAATCCTCCCATCTGCAGTGCTAAACATTCTGTCGATAATTGGGATCTCTTGGATTGCCCATCTTACCACATCCGTATATGGGAGAATTTGCTCCTGGCCACTATCCTGTGAAGAAAGGAATTGGCCAAGTCTTTTAGATCGGCCTCAGATTTGCTGGTACTATCGCATGAGATTTGTATCCCGGTCACCTTCGGCTCTTCTGCTTCAATCAAATTATATGTTCCTTACCAAGTGGCTCTGGTAAGTCCTAGGCATGTCGTATCTGATATAAGCCCTTTCTTTTTACTGCCTGAATCAACAACAGATTGCCCTGCGGCTCGCGAAGCAGTAGGCATTGTAGTCTTTTTGGACTTCTTTCCCATTCCACTCAATTCTGTCTCTGTGGAAGAATCCTGCACAGAGCGAAATATAGGCGTAATACATGCTACAATAACATGAATTGAATAGACTGAGGTATATATATCTTGATGCATTCATAGTGATCGATTGACTTAAGACGACTTTCGAATCGAATCTGTGAATAGATCGCAAGCTTGCTGTTTTCATTAAATGACCGTTAAGGCCTGTCAATCTCATTAATACCAGTCGCTTCGGTTAATGGCCGAATGATTTATTTGAAGCATGCCTTGGGCGATTTGGCGGTTGAACGCGGATGAGCGGCTTTTCAAAAGATTTTGCCTTAATTACGAATAAATCGTATTAAACTACCTTTATGATTTTTACTTTGAAAACTGTGCTTTTTACCCTTTTCGCAATCGGGCGTCGGGAAAATCCTAAGTTATTGCTTTGGTTCCATTTGGAATCCTCGATCGCCAATAGTGATATCGCATCGCGTCGGGAGTATCCAGTGGGGCAGTTTAGAATGTGGGCATGGTGAGTCGCTGATCGCCGATAGCGATATCGCATCGCGTCGGGAGTAGTGGGTAGCTTACTTGCGTTTAAGCATTATCGCCGATTGCCGATTACCGATTGCCGATTTCGCATCGCATCGGAGCAAGGGGTTGTTTAATTGTGTTACTTTATTCTTTGCCAATATCCGATAGCGATTTCGCATCAGCGGAAATCAAGATGTCCCTAAGTTGTGTTCTCTTTGTTATTGCGATATGCGATCTTGCAATCGCTTTATCGCAATGATAAAGATAAATCGTTTTACATTGAGGGTTTTGTTTGGTTTTATTGAAAAGGCCTCTTTGAGATAGAACTTTAATTGATACCAATTTAAAAACAAAAATTAAAAAAAAGGCACCCATTTCATATTATAGTTTTGGAATAGTAATGATATGAAATGGGGGGCTGTTGTATGGCACAACAAGGTGTCATAGAACACCGAGGACGGTGTTTCCCCCAGGGGGAGGGTTTTGTAATAGCCCTGGTGCAAATTCCATATAAAAATATATAATACCACGAATGATGGGACAAGTATTCCAAGTTGGATGGTGGGCAGGACATCCTAGTGGGTGTTCATTTGGTTGTTTATGGTTAATGAAATTGGCAAAGGCTATGGCTAAGGCATTAAAGAGGCAAAAAGGTATATTAGCACATTTATTTATGAAAATAATGGAAATTAAGAGAAAATGAAGGTGAAAGGTCACATGTTGCATGTGAGGAGGAAATTGAAGGAAAATAATGGAAAATGAATAAAATGGGGACCTCATTAATAAAAAGGCTTATTAGGATCATTTGGCAAGCTTCTTCCTTTCAGTGTGAACCTTTTCTCAGCTTAGTTTTGGAGCTCTCTCATTACTCTCTCTCTCTCTCTCTCTCTCTCTCTCTCATACTCTTGGATACTTAGAATTTTCTTGGAGCACTCATGGAGGGTGTGGCATACTTGGATTCTTAGATAAATAAGGAAAAGGAAGAGTAAGAATGCGCAAGAGGGCATCACCATCAGCAGCTACATCATATTTTCTTGCATGTATGATTTCTTCACTAGTTTTGGCATGCATGGCACATGCATGTGGTTTCTTGGTTATGATATGTCATTGGCATGGAGGATGGCCAAGATTGACAGTGGATTGCCTAACCTTGCCATTTCTTGGATAGCCATGGTGATTGTCAGTTTACTTTCATTGTTTTGTTTTAGTTGGTTCTCATGTTTCCTTAGATTGGGTTGAATTACTAGTCCTAAAATCCCTGGTTGAAAAAATGCTCTGGAAGCCCTGTAACAAATTGGGTTGAGTTACTGGTCCTGGAAACCCTGGTTGGACAAATGTTTTGGAAGCCTTTGGTGGGTTGAGTTACTAGTCCTAGAAGCCTTGGTTGGAAAATAACTCTAGAAGACCTGTATAAGTTGTGGGTTGAGTTACTAGTTCTGGAAGCCTTGGTCGGACAAACGCTCTAGAAGCCCTGGAAGACTTGGATGGAGACCAATCTGATGATGGTTTTGGTGATGTCCTGTCCTACCATGAGGTGGAATCACTATTTGATGGGTTGAGGTGGATGGCCTCTGGAAGACCTAAATGAGTTTTGATTGATGTGTTCTATGAGATCCCACATTCATGCTTGGAATATGGCATGAAGGTGAATGGCTAAAGAGAGATTTGGCTCATCCATTCTACGGTCAGGTGGAACGTGGTAGTCACATGTCCATTTGATTCATTGCATTCATTAATGAGAAATCCATTCCCTTGATTTTCATGTGTAAAGTTATTGATGTATTTATGGATTTTATGGCTAATTGAATATTATATTTATGTTCCTATTATGTTGGTTATATGCACATTTCATGATGGAATTTATGTATGGTTGTCATCATGTTTTTACTTATACATGAATGGATAATGTTTTTATGAGTTAATGGAGGATAATGCAAAAAATGGAATGAGGGAACAATGGTTCATAGTGATTCTCAGATAAGTATGAGATCCCTACACTTAATTCTATTATTTACACTTGTGGGTTACATGTTGATGATATGTTTGATGAAATGCCTCTCATATCTAGTAAGGGTCTAGTGATGATCTTGTTCATATTATTGATTTTGCATCATTGTTTCATTGCATACTTACTAATTCTAAGTGATCATTCCATTCTGGGCAGTGTTTTGGGCTCTGGGCCGAAAAAGGTGGATCAAATCCCAGAATGCTAACATTGGTGCTGAGAGTAACTCACCTGGGAAGTGTTTGGGAAGTGTTATAAAACAACTGGGCAGTGTCTGGGAAGTGTTATAAAACAACTGGGCAGTGTCTGGGGAGTGTTAGTCCTGAAACTAACTTACCTGGGCAGTGTCTAGGGAGCATTACCCTGCCCTTAAGTCTCTCAAACATTAGTGGGACCCAGGGATAGGCAGTCTAAGTGACTGACTTGTCTCCTGAAGGTTATTTGGATGAATTTGGA
This sequence comes from Pinus taeda, assembly GCA_000404065.3. Taxonomy (NCBI): domain Eukaryota; kingdom Viridiplantae; phylum Streptophyta; class Pinopsida; order Pinales; family Pinaceae; genus Pinus; species Pinus taeda. Next base: position 10,423 of record APFE031433917.1, read on the forward strand.
TGATTGTATGTGATGTTCCATCGATTCCATTTCCTTAAAGTCACCAAGGAGGTTGAATATTATCATAGTGACCTTTCATCACATGTTTACCCTAACTGATCAGTTGCTTGGGTGGATGTGGGAGGAGGGTGTTACAAAAGATATTTGAAAATCTTCTTAACAACCACCACATGACTTTCTTGTGGATATGCCAAGAATCTTTCCACAATTCCCACTACTTACATCATATTTGGCCTTGAAGCTGTCATATATAGTAAGCTTCCCATCATTGATCTATATTTAGTATGATTTACTTGTCACGTTGCATCTTCCTTGCACAATTTACAACCTATAGTCATGGGTGTGCTGACTGGTTTTCTTTCCTCCATCCAAACTTCTTTAAAGTTTTCGTGAGGTATTTGGATTGAGATATAAAAACTCATTGTGGAGACTGTGTAATTTTCAAACCCAAGAAAAACAACATTTCACCAATAATTGACATTTCAAACTCTGTTTTCATATAGTTTGGAAACTAATGCCCCAACTGCTTCAGATCGTTGCCAAATATGATTTCATCTGCATACACAATCACTATCAGAAGATGATCATTTTCATATTTTTCATAGAGATTATTGTCAAAACAACCTTTCTTAAAACATTGTTGCTAGAGATACTTGTCCATCCTTCACACGAGGCTCTAGGGGCCTGTTTGAAACCATAGAAATCCTTCTTTAATTTTCACACAATCCCTTCATCATAGGAGAGAAGAAAACCTTCAGATTACTCTATGTAAATCTCCTCTTCTAAGTCTCCATTGAGAAAGGAAGACTTTACATCCATCTGATAAAATTTGATGTTCTTATGAATGGAAAGAGCAAGGAAGATTATTATGGCTTCTAGATGATCTACTGGTGCAAAGGTTTCTTCAAAGTCTACTCCTTCTATCTTGGCATACCCTTTGCAAATCAATCAAGTTGTGTTCTTGATTACTTTACCTTTTTCATTTAGTTTTTTCTTGAAAACCCACTTGGTTCCAATAACATTTTTCTCATTTGATCTTGGGACAAGCTCCCATGTGTCATTATTCTTAATTTGGTCTAGCTCTTCATTCATGGCTTTCACCTAGAACTTATCTTCACTTGCTTTATAGAGGTTATTGGGTTCTATTTGTGATGGTAGAGCCAAATGTGCAAGAGTTGTACCTCCCACAAGTTTCCTTGTACTCTCGACTTCCTGTCTTTGATATTCAAGGATCTGAATCTTAGGGTGCTCCCTTTGTACATACATAGAAGGCATTTTTGGCCTTGAGGACATGCTTTCTTCCTCACCTTCATTGTCTGAATTTTTCTCATTCAGATCTACGGCCCTCAACTCTGAACTCTCTTCATTATCTGAGTTAAAATTACTTACAGAGGGTTTAGGTTGTGAGCCTACTTCATCAACCACTATGTCAATGCAGTCTTCTATCTTCCTTGTCATATTGTTGTAGCATCTGTACCATTTTCTTTGAATACAATTTCCAAGTAGTATTCCTTCATCAGCACATGAGTCAAGATTTCCAAGGTTCTTTTGATTTCATTTAATGAAGCACTTTCTCCCAAACACCTTGAGGTGTTTAACTGATGCGAGTATACCCTTCCATAACTCATATGGAGTTTTGTTACTGTCATGCCAGATATGTGTTCTATTTGACAAGTATACTACTGACTGAGTTTCTTCTTCCCAGAAGTGGTGAGCCACTCCTGCTTCATCTAACATTGCTCTGGCCATTTCCTCTTCAGTTCTTCCTCTCTACAAATCCATTTTGTTGAGGAGTTCTGGTCACTGAGAACTACCTTCTAATACCTTTATCTTCATAGAATTCCTCAAACTCTTTTGAGGTGAACTCTCCCCCTCTGTCTGATCTTAAGCATTTTATCTTCATATATTTCTCATTCTCTACCTGAGCCTTAAACTTCTTGAAGTGCTCAAATGCTTATGAATTTTCTTTTAAGAGGAGAATCCAGGTATCCCTAGTAAAATCATCAATGAAAAACAAGAAGTACCTTTCTCCTTTTGATGTTTTTGTTCTAGTGGGGCCACAAATATCTATGTGGATAAGCTCTAGAGGTTTGGATGAGAAGAACTCTTTTGATTTGAAATGAGTCCTGGTCTACTTGCTAAACTAACATGACTTGCAGATGGTGTTATCAGGCCTTGACAATCTAGGCAATCCTTTTACTATACTTATCTTGATTATCTTTATCAAGCTATAAAAATTCATGTGCCTTAGCCTTTTATGCCACAACTGTGGTTTTCTTGTTTTACTCAAATAACAATTGACCCTTGAGTCATCGAACACATAAACTTTATTTTGATTCCTGACTGCCTTTCCCACTAGTTTTCCATATTTTATATTGTGGATCTCACAATCTTTAGATTGGAAGGTCACATCAAACACATTGTCACACATCTGACTAACACTAATCAGATTGTGTTTGAGGCCTTCCACATATAGCACATTCTTTGCTTCTGCCTTCTAATCAAGGTTGACCACTACTTTTCCCTTGATTCTAGTTGGAGCATTGTTACCAAAGGTGACAATGCCTCCTTTGTCTTTTTCTTTTAGTGACAAAAACTTACTTTTGTCTCTAGTCATGTGTTTGGAGAAACCATTTTCTACATACCATTTGTTTTCCTTATCATTCACTAATAATGCGAGCCCACATGGCATGTTCGTTTTTATCTTTTGTTTCCAACTTGCTTTCTCCTTTGGTAGGTGTGTCTGCCTGTCATTTTGAGATTTAGACATGTATTCAAACCTTCTTCGACAATTGCTAACTGTGTGCCCAAAATTATTACATTTAAAACATTCAACTTCACTTTGTAGAGGAGTGAAGGCATTCTAATTCCTTAAAGAGGAGTCTTTAGACTTAGTAGTCTGATGTGTATTAAACTTGATATTTTCATCTCTTTCAACTTTGACACTTCTAAAATCAAGAGCTTTGTGTCCAAATATATGACACTTATAGCAGTGATCATAAAAAAAGTAGGCACGACTATTGTTAGAAACATTGTAAGATTTAGGAGAGAAATACCTTGGCCGACTAGTTGTTCAACTCGTCCTCCATTGCCAATATCCTCTTTGTTTGACTTCACTTTTGTCTTCATGAACTATTTCATGATTATTCCTCTTATGGTTCTATGGTTCTTCAACTCCCGTGGACTTTAAGTTTATCTTCTTCTTCTTCTCGATATAATATTCTTGTTACTTTGAGTACCCCAGTCTATTCCTAGTTCCTAAGGGCCTTTGACAACTCAGAATATGATTTAGTCTTCTAGTCCCTTTCAAAAAATATCTCATAGAGACCCTTATTCATATTTTCTTTCTCAAGGTTATTTCTTAGAGAGACCACCTCTTCTTCAAGATATTGGCAGTTTTCTTCCCATTCTTAAATCATACCTTGAAGTACTTCCTCCTTTTTCCTGGCTTCCTACAACTCAGCCTTCAAAGACAGAGAATCATGCTTGCAATTTTTTGAGGTTGTTTCCCTCTTTAACTTGAATAACTCCCATTTCAGCTGCTTGTTCCCTACTTCTAATATTTCACGATTTCCTTGTTCTCCTTTCATCAAAAGATCCAGACTATCCTCTCTTGATAGATTCTTCATTATCTGAGTTGTACATCCCTTCTACTGCACGTTGTAATTGTTCCTTTAGCTACTTGTTTTTCTTTCTTTCTTTCTTCAACTCATTAAGGGCACTGATGAGTTCTCCTTCAAGATCTACCACTCCTTCGTCTTCTTCCTCTTCAGAGTCTATAAGACCCTATTTCTTGGTTTCTATTTCTAGGGCCATAAGAAGATACTTATTTGACTCATTTTCTAATGAGTCTTCACAGTCTGATTCCATAGCCGAACTTTCTTCTTTGGAATAGAACCCCTTCTTTTTGTAGGGTTTCTTCTTCTAAAATGTTTGAGACTTATTTCTAAATTTCATATCATCTTCTCCTTCACCCTTTTCTGTGTAGGGGGATTTGGAAGAGAAATTTCCAACTCTTCCACAGTCTAAACACTTAAAGGGCAACTTCCCTTTATATTTACCAGAGCTACGCTTCATTTTTCTGGCTAGTTGAGCCAAATCCTGATCAAATTCATTGCTAGAGCAGTCTTGATGAACTTTGTGCTCCTTTCCCTTATTGGATACTCTGAATGGCACTTCCTTTGGTTCAGATTTCTCCATTACTACTCTCATCTCATAGGCTGTGAGAGTACCATGTAGTTGATCCATTTTGAGATCCTTCAAGTTGACCATTTCCTCTATGGCTGATATTTTGGGATTAAATCTGATGGGTAGAGATATCAATAACTTTTGAACAATAAATTATTCCCGGGATTCCTCACCAAGTCCTCTAATAATATTATCTACTTCATCAAATTTGAGGAAGAATGCTTTCATGCTCAATCATCTTCAAGATTTCAAACCTCATTCTGAAGGTTTGAAGTTTTGCTTGCTTCACTTTGTCATCTCCTTCATGACACTGGTTAATACTCTCCCACATTTCATAAGCAGAGTTACAATGCATGACTTTCACAAGTTCATACTAACTAAGACTAGCCAGAATGGCATGCTTGGATTTACCATTTCTTAGATATAGTTTCTTTCCATCTACATCTATGGGAGGTAAATCTGGGATATTATAATTTACTAGTGTAGAGGTCCAAACATCTACCCCAGGGACATGAGATATGCCTCCATTCTTACTTTCCAAAAGGCATAATTGGCTCCATCAAGGACTGATACCTTACTCGAGTAAACTTATTCACTCTCTTGCCTATTCATAATTCCTTAAGGATCTACCTTCCAGTGGCTAAATTGTTAGTGAAGGAACTTAGCTCTGATACCAATTGTTGGAATAAGGAATTGCTGAGAAGGGCGGGCTGAATCAGTAATTTAAGAAACTATTAGTTTTATTTTCTTATTTTACTTTGAGTTCCTTCTTACGTCCTTTCTTATGTGAGAGAATTCATTTACGAATCAAAAAATTACTAAACTTTTAGATACACAGACTCAAACAACAATCTCATGTAAAGAATACATTTGACACGGTGTTTTCACGTGGAAACCAAGAGGGAAAAAACCACCAATTTGTTGTTTGTTTTATGATGTAATTTAAGAACCAACTTAATTACATCTCCCCCTTTGTTTCAGCAATCACCAACTTGCCAAGAGGCACCAACCCCTTTTGTTTCAGAAAGCACCAACTTGCCAAGAGGCACCAACCCCTTAAGTATTTAGGCACCAACCTTTCATTGCCATTGTTCTACGTTTTCATACAATTTTAAAACTGAAAATAAAGGCATATAATATTACAAGTAAAATACCATCTAATGGTTGTTTGCAGATACAATTTCTACAATCTTATTTCTAAACACTTGTGGTAGTCCTCCTCTTACTGCTTTCTCTATGTTTTGCAATCTTTGCTCAGGGATCTCCATTGTTTTCAACACAACACTACCCTTGCAACACTTTGCACCTATGTCTTAGGCCACAACTCTTCTCTTGCTTCCTCTCACATCTTCTCACTCTCCACTTAGCTCAATGGAGGTTTTCCGTTTTGTTCCTGTGTTGCGCTTGGCTCAATGTACTCACTGTCATCATCAAATCTACCCAAATGCATACTATTGGCATGGCTCCCCATTCTTTTGTTGAAACACACTTCCCCTATGTTGTCGTTGCATTTAGGATTAGAGGAATGGGTGATGATCACTTCTCTGTCACGTTGCAGGCACTCCATGATGTGTATTAAATCTCATCTCCCTTTACATATTTCACAGAATGTCCCCATGATCATTTATGGCTCGTAGAGACTTAGCTTGACATTCTCACGACACCTCTATTCTTTGTTTATCTTTACAATGTGTGCACAGGAGTTCTTTGGCCAGTAACCATACTAAACTGCATTCAAAGCCACAACTGTCGATTCATACATCTTTCATACCCCTTTATACTGTTGTTATATCAAAAAAAATTCATTGTATAACACTATCAAAGCCTTTTCCACATTGGCACTTTTATGCATAAAATCCATACAAAAACAACGAACTCTAATAGTCCTTGGCCCCTTATGTATAAGCCCCTCTCTGTGTTTTCCTCCATAGAACCAAGGGCTATGAATGAGTGCTCATCCTTAAGGTGTTAAGGCCTCCAGACTATCCATGGAGGCTATATTTCCTTTGTTGGCCCTATACACATTTGTTTCATAAAACGGACACTTTATACCCCAGGAGGCCATTTATCGGAGAATTCTTTATGTTGCCACTATGCCAGCCACCACTAATCGCCAATCGCCAATTACCAAAGTGATGCCATCAAATTCCACGTGGCATTTTTCGACAAGTGACACTTGTCGCCTGGATATGGCCTGTTATGCCATCCAAAACCCCAAAACAGCTTGCCACGTGTCCCTCTATATCGTGATGTCATGCTTATGTCAAAAACTAGCTGGCATTATCGAAACCAATCAAACACTACCATGTGTCCTCATCGAATCCAACCAAACACCTCCACGTATCCTCTTGGAGGAGAGAGAAAGGGCCTCACCCTTGGTTTGCATAAATTTTATTTGTAGAAACATTTTCGACTCTCCTGGTGATTAACACTGGAGGCCTCAATCCTGGCGACACTTTTGAAATGCCGAAGGCCAATTGTTGATGCACTAATGTGTGTCGAGTGTCGGAACCTCTGATACGCAATATCGCAAATCGATATCAGAAATTGTTGTTGTGTTGCACTTGTGATTCTCCATCGTCCGATCTCTGATATGTCGTGACCTCCAATCTCCAATATTCCTCACTACATAAGGCCTGAATCACCTTGAACTCTAGTAGGCCATATCTTCCGAACCACAAGAACATTTCTAGACTTCTACACACCATTGGAGAGATATTCTAGAGGACTTTCTAATGAAATGAGCATGATTAGCCACTGAACCCATCTTCTACCCAAAAATATGGCTCCAAAGTCTCTACATAGCAAATCATCACAACCACCAAGGCATGAAGCTCCATCATCAGGTTGAGCCTTGTTTGACATCAATGCCAACACTTGCACAATCATCCACCTTCATACCATCAAATTTCCAACACATACGTGCATACACTTTTCTTATGAAGGAAACACAAGTATATATGCAAGTATTATGAAGGAAACCCATATATAGGTCCCAAATAGGCCAAACAATGACCAAAGTGACTAAAAGAATGCCCATAAAATTAGTCCACGCGACCCCTCAGAAGGAAACATATTGGGATACATGTTTTTTGATAGGTAAATACTACATATATATGCACTTTGTCTCAAGGAAAATAACATATAATCTTATATTTGTGGAAAATTTCACAAACATCTTGAGAAGAAGCACCTAAAAAATGACCTAAAAACAAGCAAGCAAAGTAAAATATTATCAAATGCACAAACAAAAAGAAACATGCTCAAATGTTTTTTCTTCTCTCAAATATGAATGCACAAAAGAAAAAAAGGTAGATAAAAATACCTACTAAAGAAAATGATCTCTCTCTCTCTCTCTCTCTCTTTCCTTAAAAAGTGAAAACCATAACAAAAGCAAATAAACACAAAGGCTTGCAACCGAGTATGCAGCAAGTGAAAAGAAAAGAAGTGGAAACAAAGACTATCAAACAAACAACAATGAAAGGATACCAACAAGCAAGGAAAATTTTAAAGGATGGAAACTTTTCTTGAAGTTTAAAAACATTTGCAAATATCACTAATCCCTAATATGCAAACTATAAAATGTTTATTGATATATTTGTAAAATTATTCAAATTTATAATGATTTTATATATAGTCTCTATATAATGTTGGTGATTTTTAAGGTAAAATAATTTTATATTCTAAAATTTGGGTGAATCATCTTTTATAAAAATTGGAAATTGATGAACCTTTTTTGTGGAAAAATCATGGAAAATTAGCTCACTGGGTGAACATTAGCCCCTAAAATTTTCCATGCCAATAAGGCTTGAAACAATAAAAAACTTGGAAACCATGTCCAATGATCCAACCCAAAACCTAAAACACTTGCACTATACGAATCCTAGAATAACACTAGAAATCCTTCACATAAATAAGAAAAGTACATAAAAATTATTTAAATTATGGAAATCTCATGATCATACCAACAATATGGACCATAAACATACCTTTCAAAGCCACTTGGACACAAAGAAGAGTGGAAACATTTACACCTTCTAAAGGATATGTGACTGTTCTTTAGGCATAAAGCATACATATGCAATTATTTCCAAAGAAATCTACATATACGTAAGTTTAACATAGTCAAATAGAATATATACATGACTGATATGATAGAAACCCATATATTTGTGAAAAAATAGGAAAAAATAAAATAAAAAAATCCTGATCTGTCTTGAATTACATATCCAAGAAGGGATGAAGAGACATAGAATCAAAGCAGGAAATGTGTAATCACCCTTATCAAGGATACAACCCTTATCAAAGATACTCAAAGAGTAACTTCCCAAGTTGTGTTTCCAACTCGGTTATGGGGAAAAACCCTTGAAGCCAAGCTTGGTAGCCCCTCTAGAGAAAAAAAAAACAATCAACAAAAAACACCCAAAATATGACATAACTTGAATAAAATTTACAAAAGAAGAAATGAGGATTGATAAGTCGGTCCTACATTTAATGTTGACCCATAAGTTCCAAACCCTCATTCTTGCTCCAGACATGCATACCTACAAAAAAAATAAAAAAATAGATCAAAACAGCAAACTCCAACATATACAAGTACATATGATAAGTCAGTCCATAAACAATTATATTGCATATCCATAATTATGAAACAAAACCAATATAATTGGGACAAAATATGAATTTATTCTAATGATAACTATTGGCATTATGTTTCTGGTATGGTTATATGTTACAGATGTTGTACTTGATGGCAACGCCCATGGCATGGCTCTCAATATGATGAGAATTAAGAAGTACGCAGGAGAAAAGTTCACGAAATTTTATGCAGAGAAAAGTTTATTTCATGTGGGAAAACGTACCTTTGGTCCATGGTAGTTAGTCCTTCGAATTTGAACCTATGGTTTTTGGACCATGGCATCTCGACAGACGTGTTGATCCCTAGT
>APFE031433920.1:0-17785 GCA_000404065.3 Pinus taeda
AATATCTTCAAAATACTAAGATTAAGCAAAATTAACAAAAGTTTGAAACAAAACCCTTTCCTGAACAGTGAATTCATTTATTAGGTAACCGACTTACCTCTGCTTTCAGGTCTTCAACGGCTTTCTTCAATTGGTTAATCTCTTCTTCAGCTGCTTCTATTTGGCTTTTCATGGCTGCCACATAATCTCCTTGAGATGTGATGGCTACTTTATTTTTGCTGCTCTTTTGCTGAGGTCGTGTTCCTTCCCCTGTTTCCTCTGTTCTGGGCAGTGCTTCCTGTACCTGCTGGAAATTTCTGGTCATAGGTCTTCTAGGTTTAAAAACAAATTCCTAGGCTAGCTCATCAAACTTAAGCCTTTTTGAGGCCTTGGTTTTCTTAACATTTACCTGTGGTGACTGTGTCAAATCAATCTGAATTGGTTTGGACTGCTCTAATTCAATAGCCTGTAATAAATCATTCAGGCTTGCCTTAGACACAGGGCTCTCTTCGACAGCTATAGCTTTACCCTTTTCTTTATTAATTTGACTTCTTGTCCTTACCCTTGAGACTGCTTCAGATTTTCTTGCTTCAGGTACAGTCTTCTTACCCTGAGTCTTCTCCTTTGTTGATTGCTGAGGTTGTTCTTGAATGACTAATGGCTTCACTGGTTTTGGTAGCTGTGGCTTGGTTTTCTTTTTGGCTCTTGCTTCCCTTTGAAGCTCAGCTATTGTAAACTCTCTGGCTGGTTGAGGAGTAAGACCAGTCTTACTTTGGAATCCAACCATGAGGATAAAAGAATTCCAGTCTCTACCTATCTTCTGGAGGCTATCTAAAATCAGCAACTTAATCAGACCATGATGAAATAAAGAGGTTTCACAGTCCTCTTTCCTCATCTGCACCTTATCACACATCTTACTTAGATTAAGAAATAAATAAAACGAAATGTCTATGGAGACTTTCCCAGTAAAATGCAAGAGCATTTTAAAATGATAAGGATAAACCTTATTGTACCTTCCTTCACAGGTTAAATACTTCTGTATGCAGGTAAGAAGAAGAGCATAATGTTCCTTGAGATAGTACCTGGGCACTGCTTTTGTGTAATCCTCATTTACATATGCCTCTTTTAAGAACTCCTTACAAGGATTCCTATCAAATTTAAAAATTTTGAACCATTCTTCCTGACCTCTTGGTATCTCGGTTACAGCAGCTATTGCTTCTGGAGAAACCGATATCTCTAACATGGCTACCTTTGAATTCAACCCAGTGAAATTAAGCGCAAATTGTTTAGTTACCTGTGCATGCCCTCCTTGTAGCTTTTTACAAAATCTCCAGCACCCGACATCTTTAAACGCCTTCTTCACGCCTTCATCTCTTAAGGTTATGTCCAGGCCTTCAGGTTCATTCCTTTGACATTTGCCAGATCTGTGCTCCTTTCTCTCCATTTTCACTTTGAAATCTTCACAGCCAAATTCTAACAGCTCCGGTCGAGATGGTAATACAGCTCCTCTTTTTTATTCAGCCTCGCTTGTAATCAGGCTCGCTTGAACAACCTCGCTTGAAATTCAAATCGAAACATGACTGGTCACTCATGCAACACTCACGACCATTATTAAGGGCTATGCACGGTAAAATCTCTTGGGAATGATATTTCCGTGCATATCAAAAATCTATTGGAGGAGTAGCGGCAAATGAACGTTCAGACATGATTCAAGAGGTACTCAAACTGACATGAGTGGACGCAAATGCTGACTCACCTATGGACTTGACATTTCAGGAAAGATTCGCTACGGAATGCATGAATCCATGATTTCGTAGCGCTGTTAGTTATATTTTTTAATGATGCGCTGCGAAACTGCTTAATCATTACGCGCTGCGAAACTGCTAGACTATGATTGCGTTGCGAAATGGGCGAATAAGACTACGTTGCGGAATCACTAAAAGACAAGGTGACTTGGCATAGACAAGACATGACTATGGAATAATGATGAGTGGAGGAAAGCCAACGGGAGCAGAGTCTGATTTAAGCTTAAAAACCTTTAAAACTCCGAATCCTAAGTGAGACAAATAAATATGAAAATATCTTAAACATAGACCTTTGTTATCAAACTAGAGCATGTAACTATATGCATCAAACTTTTAGTTCTAAGTGATAACAACTGCCATGGCTAGCAATAGATTTTCCTATTGACCATCATTAGTTTAGCAATGACTAATCCAAATTATAATGTTTAACTTTGACAATAATTATTTTTTAAACATTTGATTGGGCCATAACTTTGAAGGTCTTATTGTAGAGTTTGTGTCATGTGGATAACTGTCTCAGAATTTTTTGTCATAATTTTTTGATGTAATTGCAATATTTATACATGATTTTTAACTATTTGTATTATGATTTTTCATTGTTAAACTTCATAATTAAAATCTTTGAAAATAGTCTCTTATGCAACTTCTTATTCCTTTCTAAATAATTAAAGTTTCTATTTCATATATCAATTTATAATTTTTATAAACAAAAACATAGTACACTCTCCGACAACACTTATGCTACTATTCCGAAAATAAATAAATAATTTATTACATTAAACTAAAAAGTGCTGTATAAACTAGAAAGTTTTGTATAAACAACAGGGTGGCGACTTAACGGCCCATAACAACTAGTCAGAGAAAATAGGGAACAAACTAATGCAACTGAATAATCTCATACACATGTTTTCTTATTAATATGCCATAAAACCAATATGGGAGTTCTAATAGAGATCATAAGTGAAACGTCTTCCACGTTAAGCATAAAATGTAACAATAATTAGATATCATCTTGCACGCTCTCTTATAACATCGATGCCCAACTCAGTGGGATCTGTTGCCTGCACTTCACAGTACACACCATCCAACTCCCTCCTAAACTTGTCCTTAGAGGTCGCATACACCATCTTGCTCCTCACCCTTGAAGACTCAGGAGACCTGTAAATTTGTTTACGCATTTCAAAATCCATGTAATATATTTGAAAGAACATGTACAAAGAAAACCACCCTAAAATATTGCTAAAATAACCATTTCGTAATCAAGTTTCTTCTATTACGAGGAAATAAATTAATGACGCTGGCTTACTTGGCAGGAAATGAAGAATATCTTGCTCTTTTGACAGTCGTCTTCGGTGAGAAAATCGAAGTCATAGACCGCGTATCTACACTCTGTCTCGGAAAGCGAAGCCCTAAAGCTATCGTAGTTCTCAGTAGGGCCACCGAGTTTATCTACTGTGACCTCATTTTCTTTTTCGTCGATCTTGAATATTATGAAACGATATATCTTCTTCCTCTTCAGATCAAAGAATGTAGACTTGCATTCATCACTGACAGCCATCCCAGAACATGCACTCGCCTGCAAATATTGTAGATTTGTCAGAATTAAGAGAGAAAACCTTAAAAAAGAAGAAGACCTACACCGAATTTGTTTCACCAAAACAGTGGACCTTTAAGCATTTAAAGGAAAATTAAAGCAAAGGCAGAATACTGATCATTTGAAAAAAAAGGCCGATTCCTGTAAATTAAAGGTGCCGAGAACGTCTCTCTCACTCCAAGATCCCCAGGAAGGATAATTAAAGGTGTAGGCGGATAGTGAAGACTCTCAAATCCAATTGAATATCTCACACAGCTGGATGCAAGCTCTGGCCCCGACAACTCCAAGAGATTTATTGAAATTGAGGGGAGGGGCTTTCCTGTAGCAATACGTTCAAGAAAATCAATGAATGCCGCGTACAGCAAGGTTGAATTGAATTTTTCGAATAATAAATGGCAACATGCTTTTAACTCAATTTATATGGAAACGCTTTAAATTGTTTGGCCGCAGTCTAACTAGCCCGCATAAATTGCCTAGGCATAAATTGCCTAGAAAGTTATGGAAATTCTGGGTATATTTAGAGAAAATTCAGCAAGGATTTTGGGAAATCCAAGTTGTAGTGGTTAAACTTCAAAATTTTAGGTGTCCTAGAAGTTCTATTTCCACCATAAAAACACGATTCAAACACTGTCTCTATGAATTTTTTTCGCCCAGATTCCTATCACTTTTGGCCATCAGAACAATTCCTCAACCTTGTTAAATGACGCCAATTGTTTGAGTCATTTGAATACTAAAAAAGCCAGATTCAATCTTAAAAGTCAACCATCATTTCCCTTTTAAATGGTTTGAAAAATAAAATTGAATTTTCTTTCCATTCAATTTTTATTTGAAATTATTTAAAAATAAAAATACACATTTAATGCCAATGCCTTTTTTTTCCATACAAAGGCCAGGTACCATTCAGGGTTTCTTACGATCTATTTCATTGTGAGAAGTTATATTTTGGTTTTTGGAATTTTAATTTATATGTAATTTTGATTTTATCTCACATGAATAACAAGTTATGGCGTTTTTTTAATTAAAAAAAACTTTATATGCTATTTAATAAGTTCTTTAGCCTGACTTTGTATTGTTTAATTTGACACTGATTTGTTAAAATAGAAATTAAGTAGAAAATGGTATTAATAGTTTATTTTATTAAAATACAATATAAAATATTTTTTGAGACATGTTTTTAGCTATAATCATATCAAAAATTCATTTGCCCACCCTTTTCGAACCAACCAGTGTGGTTCATTCTTGGCCATCTAAAACATGTCTTAAAAACTTGATATGGATCACAGAAGCCTAAATTCAATAACAATATAAAATAGTTTATGTGAATTATTTATTGATATTTAAAATAACAAAATAAAGATATATTTATTATTTCTTTTTAATGTTGTTGTGATTTTCTTTTATTTTTATATGTTTTTCCACTTTTATATATAGGGGATTTTCATTTTGGTTTCATTTTAGATTACTAATTTTATGTTATATATGGCATTTACATATAGTTTTTATACCTTTAGTCTTAACTCTATTAAGTATCTAGAGATCAAATCTTTCCACTTGCAAATTTCTTTTTGGATTACAAAATTTAAATGAAGATTTTGCATCCTAAGAGAATTGTCCCTCTCAATGCTAAATAAATCTATGTTTAAATAGATCTAAATTGATTTAAAAACATCTATAGAATTATAATACCATAATATAAAATACACCTATATGTTTGTATGTTATGTATGGTAAAATTTGATTCTATATTCTTGCATAATGGTTGCGTTTTTGCTCATATAGAGAATTTTTGTAGACAATAGTGGGGTGGAAAATTTATACATATTTGGTTGTTTCAAATAGTGGGTGCAAATACTTTGGTCATGGATATATGAAAATCCAATAAATGAGGTTAGAACCTACTAGCTAGTGTTGCAAGTTATGTTCAACATATTATGTAATGGAATATTTTATATGTTGATACACACTTCATAAGATATTTTGAGAAAGTTATTTTAATAACATTTACCATAATCCGTTATGCACATTCAGAAGGAGAATAATGGCAAGGAATGGAAGGAATTTGAGTAAGCAATATCCACACTTGTTATTAGAAAATTAACACAATTTTCCACATCTTGAAAAGATGATGATTTCCACCTCAACCTCGCAAAGCATAGACAATTCATATGCCTTTTTCAACAATATGTGTTTATGCTTGTAGAAAGCCACTCACCAATCTATAATATTCTTGATTTGATTTATCTCAATCTTTCTACAACCCTTGTGTATTTATACCTGCTCTATAACCATTCCAATCACATCCCTAGGTTAACAAAGCCCTAGTCATGTTAATGTTATTAGTTGTTAAGCTGAAGATGATCTGTGGATTGCCAGTTATTCTGACTCATAAAGAGATATGAGGAAATCATTGCAGGTGATCAACGATAATATCTCCTAATGCAAAAGTTCAAACACACTAAAATGACTTCATTTCAGTAGGAGTGTATCCTCAAGGTTTCTGAGAGGGAGGATGGGGAATGCTTAGAAATAAACAAGAAGTGTGGATGAGAAAACTCTCTTTGGAGGATGGAAAGGAAGGAAAACTAACTTGTATTTTGTTTTCTCTAAAACCTACTTTTATTTTTTTCATTTTTTAATGTATTTTTATTTTTATGTTTTAATGCAATGTTATGTGACAATATCTCTCCAATAATATGGTATTACTAAAGTACCTATTAGCAAAATAAATTGTATTTTTTTCACATTGATGTTTTCTAGGTGGACCTTCTTTTGAACACTTTAAGATCGCATCGGCCTTTAAAAGGTGTTATTTTCAAGATTTATGCCTTATTACATAGTATTTACTTAAATTTCTCCTAACATGAATATCTTCCTTAAGTCCTTTTGATATTTATAATTTTGTACTATAGTTTGAAGCGAATGTTGGACTTCCAAATTACACTCTTAATGTACCTACCATGGAAGAAATGGCTTCAATTTTTTGAGAACAAGGTTAGTCCCTAGTGGAGATTGTATCCTCGATCTGGAGGCTAGAAGAGGAGATGATTAACTCAAATGGTATAAAAGCATCCTTGAACTAGAATTGGACAAATCAAGAGAGGACATGGTTCTAGAACATCCTTCTCTCACCATAAGTTGCCCCCTTTGTCTTTGACAATTCTTAGAGAAATAACAATTGGAAACTCTAATTAGGTAAAGGAGAGCTTGAAACTTAGCTAAGTGGAAGATCTCATTATTATTTTTTTATAGTGGAGCCATAAAAGGTGATCTAAGGGTGGTAAGAGACCCAAGGGGGAGTGTTGGTCATAATTGACCTCATTAGAAAGCAAGTTGTCTCTTTTGCATGAGGACTAGTCACCACCATAATCATTGAAGAAGAATCCTTTTTAGTAGTAAGGTATTTCTATCCTTACCTTTAGAGCACTATCAACAACCACCATGATAGGAAAATCCATGATTGTAATTAGGGTGTTGAAAGGAAACATAAATCTCCTCTTTTATTCTATGTCATGTATTCTTTAGAGAACCATGGTTATTTTCGAGAATTTCAAAAAGGACTCATTTTCCCATGATTCCCTTGATAAAAATCCAATTAGAATTGTAATGGTTAATCAAGTTTCCACAATGGAAGAGGGCGTGCTTGATTTTAATGCATACGATTTTCTTCGACATTACATAGATTGACATGCATAACCACCATATGCAGGTAGCAATTGGGTGGGGTTTTGTTTTAGATTTGAAGGGGCAGTCAACCTTTCCAAATATGGGTAACAACATTCCAAATTTATAAGGGAGAGGATTTATTACATCCCATGCTCCAATAAGCTCATCCCATCCATTTACATGCATCTTTTAGAAGGGAGTGTTAGTGTCATGCTCCTCCATCCTTCTACTTCTTAAGTATTCCTGCTTTCACACCCAACCTTGTGTGTCTTATTCATCCTTTTAGGATCTATCTCCGTGGGTTTTATAAAAATACCAATGAATGTGTTCGATTTACTATCCTCCATATCATGGATCTTTCCTATTGTCCCTTTTCCCTAACAAAGTAAACTAAATGCCTCCATGCTTGCTTAAAGAAATGTTAAGAATAGTTTAATGTCGCTAAGGATGCCATTGAACATGCTAGACTTTTAGGTTTGAGATGTAGATCTAGGTTGGATACATCAGAAGATTAAAGATAACACCATTATCAACAAGCGTAGGGTGACATCCAGTGACACCTCTGGTAATTTCAACCATGTGAGGTAAGCATCCTCCTTGACCCTTTTCATATTCAACATTTGGTTCATGAGCATCTTACAATTTTCCAAGAGGCACCTCCATGATATTAAGGATTTCAAACACCAAATCGTCTCCACTCCATATTTAGTTCCAACACAACAAGAAATTCCTACTCCCATTGCAACCCCAACTCCAACCATGATAGTTGCACACCATAATTGGTTGCTTGTTTTTATTGTGATGGATAATTTCTATGTTCTTAATATGATACTATTTTTATTTCTTTGTATTTATATTAAGATAATTTACTATGTAATATTCCTATTGAGTTTCAAGAAGAAAAATTTGTTTTAAGATGTTGATTAGCATTTCAATATATTTCTTGGAATATTTTAATATCAAAGTTCAAAGACCCTATTTTGTACTTTTTCCTTTAGTCTATTCAATTTTTGACCCTCAAATTGAGGATTTACTAGTTTGGTCCACTCGTGTAGTTTAGTAGGTTCTAACCCAAACTAACCCCAAATGCAATGTTTCCATCACTAATTCATTAATGAAGTCATATGGCAAGTATCACTAGAATATTTGGAAAAAAAATTGACATTTTATCGATGTCATTTTGATGAATGCACAACAAGGTTCAATGAAGTATATTAGCTTAGTTTGTTGGTATAGTTTCTTCAAACCTAAGACATAAAAACACATTGATTTATGATCCTTAATGTTGCAAAAGGGATTATTATCCCAATTAGATTCAGTTGTTGTAATTATTTTTTAAATGAAATTTCCAATTTATTTATGAGGGACTAAGAGCCGAATATTTGTATCCAAAAAATCAGTGGCTTAACCAAGTGCAAAACACTTGCAAAGTAGATAAAGTTTGGGGTATATCAATATGAGGGTTTTGATCAAGTGAGATCAATGACTATAATTTGAAATAGAAATATAAATAGCCATGAATTTAAAAACTATTTATTACATCATACCCACATTAGTTTACCAATGGTAATAATCCAAGGGTTGATATTCACACCATGTCAACAATTAAGGTGGATATTGGGTCGTCTCCCTAAGATAGACTTAATGAGATATTTTACACCTAAAAGAACAAACCACTCTAGGCACACATGTTAATAGTGAACCCCATCAAAGACTTTCGTACCATTTATAAAACCACTTCTTAATATTCCCAAAACTACTCTAGTTTTTGGGTTATTTCTCTTGTGTCCACACAAATAAAAGGTAATATATGTTATGAACCATGCACCTAAAAAATGATGAGAATCCAAACATTACAATCCACTTTGAGGTGAAAACCTCATTTTAAAATGAATACAATGTATATGAAAAAATGATATATCATAAGGCTAAGTCTCATTGGTATATATAAAAGGAAAAGCATACAATTACAATGAAAGGTTATGGCCTACATAATAATATAAAACTAAATATGTGATAATTCAATATATAGGCATACTACATGGATTTAGGATTAAACAAGGGGCTTGTATAGGGCTTAACATACCACTCCCCCTTCAAACAAGTGTTCTCCTCAACTCTTGACTAACTGTGGATGTTTCTACATGGATAACTCATCTTCCCATGTTGCCTCTTCCACTGGAAGTACTTCCAATTTATGAGATACATAAAAATTGCTCAATTTTTTGGCTTCCCAATCCTTGTTGCAAATATTGTTTCTGGTTCTAGTATGATTTTTTCGTCTTCTTTAATCTCTGGAAAAATAGTTTGGACTAGGAACTTGTCACCAATTACCATTTTTAAGCAGGAAACTTGGAAGAATGGATGTACTATGAATATGGAGGAAACTCTAATTTGTAGGCCATCCTTCCAATCCTCTGCCACAGGGGCTTCATTGGGGGAGAAATACCATACCACATGGATTCATATAGGGGGATATATATTGAGGAAAAAATGACATAATTTCTTGAGCATATAATAGGGGGTAAATGTTTTTATACTTGGCAGGTATAAAAAATGGAGCTGAAAGTTAATGAAAAAATGTAAAGGGTGTAAAAAATGTTAATGAAAAAATGGATACCTACAATATCTAGTGAAAGTACGGTTTTTTTAAATTGAGATGGTGTATTGGGTTCGTATTGGGCTTAAAGAAGACTACAAGAGGGACTTAGCAGTAAATTTTAAAATGAAGGACTTGGGGTTGATGCACTATTTTCTAAGACTCAAGGTGTGGTAGAGAGACGGGGAAATATTACTTGGTCAAAGGAGATATATCTTGGATATCTTGAAGGTTTTTGTTTTTGTATTTTTTGTTATTTTTTTTGTTTTGTTTTGTCTTGTTTTGTTTTTTTTTGTTTATCTTAAAATTTTTAACTAGTAAAATTAGTAGTATATTTTTTATTATATGGGGTTCTTATTTTTTTTCTTTCTAAAATTTGAATAAATATAACAAAATTTGTAAAAAAAAAAAATTAGCAGTGAAATTTTTTTTTGCTATGCAAGGTTTTGAGTGAATCACCATACCTTTCAAATTTCGATCTTTCTGCGGTTCCAAAATATTTTGTTGATCCAAAATGCTCCATGTATGTCTCTCTAGCAAATGATCTGTATTTTAATTAAACCCTAAGAAAATTTGTAAAAAAACATTATTAGTAAAAATTTTACTATGCAGGGTTTTGAGTGAATCATCATACCTTTCAGCTTCTGATCTTCTAAATAGTTCTGATATTGCAAAGTGCTAGAGCACTGCAATTTTTTTTAAAATGAAATCCATATAACGGTGCACTTGTTAAGTACGCATCATGGAATTTCAATACATGAACAACACTGATGCTTCGTGGGAATATAACACCAATATAGTGAAAAGAATATTAGGATTGACCTTTTTTAAATTTAATCTTTGTCTGGTGCTATCGAGTAGTGTAAGGATTGATGTGTAATATATAGGTGGCGCACCATTGTTATTATTTGTATAAAAAAAAAACGCTTCAATGGTGCATCGCTCCCTACTAAGAAATAGGTCTTTTAGTTCAATTAACCGCACTGGTGCATATAATCTAATAGGCACACCATTATTTTTAAGTTAAAAACTCCACAATGGTGTGTTATACTGTGTACGCACCAGGGTGTTAGTGTACTTGTTTAGCACCAAGTCATCGTCACAATATAGTATTGGATTAGGAAAAAAAATTATATGACCGATATTTTGTAAATTTAACCGTTTTTGAGTGTTATCGAGTATTATACGCACTGGTGCACTTTTGTACTTAGCACAATGTTATTTTTTTATTAAAAAAAATGTGCCATGGTGCACCATGTTTTATTAGGTACCAGTGCGTTTGTGTATTATAGATGCACTCTTAAGAAATCATGGGCTAAAACTTCCGCTCGCCCAACTCTTCTAGTGACCTCTGCTACAAACATACTTTTGGGCTATTTTTATAGGGGCATCCGTAAAAATATTCACTAGAGGGTATTTTCCTTGTAGTGCTCTCGGCTCATGATAGATCCAATGTTAGATGGATCTAAGTGGGTTTGCTTATTAAGTGATTATGCAATTGTGATAGAAAATAAAAATACAACCGTATAAAAATATTTATTGGACGCAATAGTTGTTTTAGAATTGTAACGATCCATGTACTATGAGGGTGGGATTGCATTTCAAAATAAAAATATTTATTGGTCACGATAGCCATTTGAGATTTATTACAACCCATGTATTATGAAAGTTGGATTAGATTTTAAAATATCATATTTTAATATTTTTACTCGTTTTTTTCTCAATATCGATTTCCTTTTTTAAGGTGATGTTTGGCTCCTCCCTCTTCTGGAGTGTGCTCTTTTCACTCTTGTTGCTCTAGTGAGTTCAATAGCGTTTGTCACAAATTTCAATTTTTTATTGTTGGTCTTGAGTCACTATTCTGGTAAGCTTGTTTCTTTGTTGTGTTTGCAAGGATTTTGGAGGGTGATTTCTCAATCAATAGAAGTGTGTGTTGTTAATTGGGTAATATTGTGATTCTTTTGTCCTCTATCTTGGAAGTGATTTTAGTCTATCACTTTGGGTCCTAGAAAGTTTGCTCAATTACAATCCTGTCAAATTATTATGAGTTTGGTGTTTGTTGGTGGCGATGTGTGCTCTGGGTATTGCAATTGTTTCTTGGTCCTACATCTATGGAAAAGGATTTTTCATTGCTTTCTATGGTTTTTTGAAATCTAATGTGTTATTTCTCTAGGATGTGGTGAGCTTGAGAATTTACTAGAATTTTCTCTAGTGGTGCGAAAATTGGGGGATGATTTGGTAGTGTTTAGGTTGGGTGTTCAAGGCTCTTTGTCTTGCCCCTTTTCCTACTTCTCTTGTAGAGGTTTTTTCAGTGTTTGTCCCCATAGTTCGCTTGCAGTTGTGCTCATGCCTCTTAGACAAAGAATGATTAATAGGATGGGTGGTGGCGGAAATGTCAGGTACAAAAGAGTTCGTCTTTTTTCCTATGACTCTGTCGCTACCTTATTTGATGTTATTCCTTTAGAGGTGAGGAAGGAAACCTTATTTTTGGAATGCAAAGAGGTAGGAGACCAACCTTATCACTTTTATTCTATGTTGATGGGGGAGGATATGAAATGGGTTCCTGATCCTCATAGGATTAGGAAGAGGCAAATTCACTTTATGAATTGTTTGGCTTTACACCAATAGATGGCTACCCTGTTACATTTCATTTCCAAGTATAAGAAAGTGGAGAATTACAATGTATTCTCTTCATTGAAATTAAACACATGCTTCAAAACCAAAGGTTTTGCTTAGATAATGTGGATTCTCATTTGGCCTGTGTAGAAATATTTTCAATAAGATATTCTGCCTCTGGTGATCTCACAGATCCTCTAGATGACAGTGCTCAGGAATCAACTATAATATCCCCTGATCATGACTAAAGATGGTTGGTTTCATGTCATTTTTCATAATTGTTGGCGAAACATTCTTCAAGTATGGTCTCTTCATGGTGGTTCTCATTGTCTTTTCGCTCAAAAGTTTATTATACTTGATTATGTTGTCCTTTGAAAATATTAATTCTTATTGGGCAAGTTGTCTCGTCTCTTTTTCCAATTTTTGGATATCACATTGTCGTATTTGGTTTTATTGTTCTTCCTGTGAACTTATGGATGAGCTTCAATTCTTAGATGACCTCGAGGTTGTGTTTTGCTATGATGCAACCATGGCTTTCAACAAAGTGTCTGGAAGTTACTTGCAGCTCCAATTTAGTTCCTTTCTTCTTCAGTGTTTTAAGATGGAAGACACTTTGTTTAATTATCCATCTCTGGATCATTTTATGGTCCACATACACTAACTTCAATAGTGTCACTCTTGTAATTGGTTTTGTATTTGTGTTGGGCTCCTTTGTGTTAGGTATCCTGGAATGATGTTTCTATATTTGGCTTTGGGCATATATTGTCTTAAGAAATATTATGCCTCTATTGTTTGCTCTTGGTGCTTGCATTGCTCCAAATGTGTGAGGAATCTCTTGGCACTGAAATTTTTGCTAAACAAGGGTGTTCTATGGCCTACAAAGTTTTTTTATGTTCTAGGTGTGTTATAGCTACTTATTGTTTGTTTTAAAGTGTAAGGGCATGGTTGGTATTATGTAGAACTCCTATTTTGGGAACATATATAGTCTTGTTGCAATTTTAATGAAGAATTGAAGATGTCAAGACTTGGTTGCTATTTAGATTTTAGTTGGGTGATATTCATATTTTAAGTCTTGTGTTCTTAGATATGAGCAACTTGGTCAGTGTTATCCTCGTGTTTTGTTCTCATTTGGGTAATGTGTCAATGATGCAATTGGTTGGAAAATGACCTATGGAAGGTCTGTGTTATTGTATGCTAATGATTAGAGGACTATGGCTTTATTTTATGTGAGCATTCATGATCTTTTAGTTCTTTAAGTTATACTTGGGTGATTTGGAAATAAAATCCATGTAATATTTTTTTTATAATGAATACAAAGTGTTACAATTCGATATATGTATATATATATCTCCTTTATTTGATTTAGTTTGTATTATAGTCTTCATTATAATTATTTCAAATAATAGAAATGGAACTTAACAAATAATATGTCCATATTTCTCTATATAATTATGATGATGAATTTAATAATGTGGCATTACGGTGAATTAAAATAAAATTAAAATATCTTTGTGAAGCTAAGCATCTATATAGGAGGGGTAAAATCATGGATAATCTAGAGCACAAAAATATTAATGGATTTGTAAGTTTCATTGTCTTGAATGGTATCTTTCTGCCCATGATAACACAAATCAACTGAGAGTATCCTCTTACACAAAATTTTTAAAGAAAACTTTACTCATAGCTTTAGAAGGCTACACATTAACATAAGTTCCCATCTATGCATTTTGGACATTTTTGTTTTCTTGTAACAAGATAAAAAACATTTGTAAAGAAATGGACCCATTTCTTTTAATTACTAATTTTGTTAAGATATGTTGATTTTGATGTAGAAAATTTTAATGTCAAATGATGTAAGGTTTAAGATCTTATTGTTACAAGCTCATCCAAAATTTGAATTTAAAATAAATTTCTCAATAATTTTGGTTCCATAGCTTCCCACATATGACATACATTATTTTTTTATGCAATTGAGAGTTAAACAATGTGAATAAATGAACTCTTTCTGTGATTTCCCTACACATGAATTTCATAATATCATTATCAAAATAGGGATCATATTTTTATTTCAATTGCAATAGCTTTTCAAAAAAGAGAATGTAATTAAATGGGTTAAGAAGAATTTATTTATTTTTTTAAATTGGAAATATGTGAATTGTTCCAAGATATTGTAATTAAATTAACAAAATAGGATGGGTTTGAAATTATATTTATCTAAGTGCATTGTTTCCTTCTTAAATGGTCTTAAATTGTTTATGTTGATATGTGGAATATTGTTAATATGCATTCTTATTTTTTTGTTCAACTATTTTTTGTTAAAAATTAGCTAAAAAATAATCCAAACTCTATAAGTTAAATGAATCTTCTATCACATTTTATCCTCCTTCATATCACAAACACATTTGTAAATTTTGAGAACCCATATGTGGGATTCCTATAAGAAAGTTTCTTAAGAAGATCCATTCTCTATTCAATGCACTTGGTAAGCTGAAACTTGATGAGAATCCTCAAATCAACGAAAAGTGATTTTGTAGGCCAAACAAGATTTATGATGACCATTCAAACATTCACTGAGTTAATTTTTTTTTTTTTTTAACAAAATGACTTTATTTTGTATTAAAATCTTGCTATGTTCATATCATACAAGAAGTTAATACAAAGCATAGATTAATAGCTATAAAACTAGTACTTCAAAGAGATCCAAGATTTCAAAATTGCTATTTATTAATTAATATGTTCTTGTTATCCTAATGATAAACCATTACAACCACTTGTAATATCTCCTAACATATCGATCTAACAAAAATAGTACTTTTCAAAAAATTAAAAAGTTGAGCCTTTTTGAAGTCATGCTCATTAAGGGATTCTTCTTTGATTTCATAATGAAGATTGGGATTTCTATCTACAATTTCCATCTTCTCGTTGCCTTGATCTTTTTGAACTTCCTCATTTTTCACCACAATTCAAATAGAAACAATGAAAACATTAAAAGTCACAATCAAGAAGTATGAGTGTTATCCATGTAAGCTTCTTAATTTTATTTATTTGATGAGCCAAGGTCTTGGTTATTTATAAGTCCCTTGAACTATTATCTTCAATTTAAGTGTACATTCGATTGTTGGAGAATTTTTTTCTAGATTTTAGTGACATGATGTTCACATCTTTAGTGAGGTCTTTACAAATTAGACGTCTCATATTTGGACATAATGTTCAAAATTTCCACGACCTACCATTATTTACCGATTCTTGTAATTGTTTCTATAATAGTAGACTGAGACAATTCCTTCTCCCAATTCAATATGGAGCAACGAGAGACAACAAACTCAAACAAAAGATAGGCCAAAGGATCGGTGAGAACATAAGAAGCTCGTATTTGGAATATCCAACCTCACTAGAAGAATCAATGCCAAGTTTATGTACTATTTCATTAATAAATGATATCTCAAGTAACACATGGGTCTATTTCCTCTGAAAGCAATTTTAGATATTTGGTAAATATAAAGAGTTTGAGGCTCTCATAGAGAACCATAAAAATAATAAAATAAAGGTGTTGAGCACAAATGGTGGTGAATTTTATGAAATGAGTTCATGGATTTTGTAAAAAGAATTTTATATCAAGGAAAAAGACTACTCCAAATACATCCCAAAAAAATGGAGATACAAGAGGAATGAACATGATTGTGAAGGAAAAGGCAAGTATATGCTCAATGGTGTAGGTTATCACAAAATTTTGGGTAAGGCATTTGGTTATCGCATGCTACCTGTAAATTGATCATTAACTCAACATTGGTAGATTTTAAACCGTTGATAAACCGTTTGCATGAGCATGAGTAGTACCCCACACTTAAATATTTTATTTTTATTTTTTTATTTTTCTTTTTAAAATTATTATTTTCTCTTTCAAATGGAAAATAGGATTAAGATGGACAATAATGATAAAAAACATATATTTATTGGTTCAGAAATATGGTATAAAAGGTTATAAAATTTGGAACCTAATAAAAATCCTTGAAAATAGTCTCTCATGCAAATTCTTATTCCTTTATAAATAATTAACTTTTCTATTTCATATATAAATTTACAATTTTCTAAAAAAACATAACATATACTTAAGTGGCAGGTACTACACTCTCCTACAACACTTACATCAGTATTCCGAAAATAAAAATAAAAATAAAAAAATAATAATTTATTACATTAAACTAGAAAAGTGTTGTATAAACTAGAAAGTTTTGTATAAACAACAGGGTGGCGACTTAACGGCCCATAACGACTAGTCAAAGAAAGTAGGAAACAAACTAATGCAACTGAATAATCTCATACACATGTTTTCTTATTAATATGCCATAAAACCAATATGGGAGTTCTAATAGAGATCATAAGTGAAACGTCTTCCACGTTAAGCATAAAAATGTAACAATAATGAGACATCATCTTGCACACTCTCTTATAACATCGATGCGCAACTCAGTGGGATCTGTTGCCTGCACTTCACAATACACACCATCCAACTCCTTCCTAAACTTGTCCTTAGAGCTCGCATACACCATCTTGCTCCTCACCCTTGAAGACACAGGAGACCTGTAAATTTGTTTACGCATGTCAAAATCCATTTAATATATTTGAAAGAACATCTACAAAGAAAACCACCCTAAAATACTGCTAAACTAACCATTTTTTAATTCAGTGATATTACATTAAGAGGAAATAAATTAGTCGTTAATTGAAACATTACGAGGAAATAAATTAATGATGCTTCCATACTTCCCAGGAATACTTACCAGGAAATGAAGAATATCTTGCTCTTTCGACAGTCATAGACCGCGTATCTACACTCTGTCTCGGGAAGAGAAGCCCTAAAGCGATCATAATTTTCACCAGGGCCACCAAGTTTATCTACTGTGACGTCATTTTCTTTCTCGTCTATCTTGAATATTATGAAGCGATATATCTTCTTCCTCTTCAGCTCGAAGAATCTAAACTTGCATTCATCGCTGACAGCCATCCCAGAACATGCACTCGCCTGCAAATATCCTAGATTTGTGAGAATTAAGAGAGAAAACCTTTAAAAAAACACCTACACAGAATTTGTTTCACCAAAACAGTGGACCTTTAAGCATTTAAAGGAAAATTAAAGAAAAGGCAGAATACTGACCATTTGAGGAAAAAGAGGGGCGATTCCTGTAAATTAAAGGCACCGAGAACGTCTATCTCACTTCAAGATCCGCAGGAAGGATAATTAAAGGTGTAGGCGGATAGCGAAGACTCCCAATTCCAATTGAATATCACACGCAGCTGGATGCAAGCTCTGGCCCCGACAACTCCAGGAGATTTATTCAAATTTAGGGGGGGGGCTTTCCTGTAGAAATACGTTCAAGAAAATCAATGAATGTTGCGTACAGCAAGCTTGAATTCAATTTTTCAAATAATAAAAGGTGACATGCTTTTAACTCAATTTATATGGAAACGCTTTAACTCAATCTTAAAGTCGGCCATCATTTCCCTTTAAATGGTTTGAAAAATAAAATT
>APFE031433920.1:17944-34801 GCA_000404065.3 Pinus taeda
AAAAATAAAATTAAAAAATGTTTTTACTCAAAGATATTATTACACATTTAATGCCAATGTCTTTACTTTATGTATGATTTTTTTTCATACAAAGGCCACGTACCATTCATGGTTTCTTCAGGTCTATTTCATTGTAAGAAGTTATATTTTGGTTTTTGGAACTTTAATATATATGTAATTTTGACTCTATCTCGTGAATAACTTGTGAATAACCAGTTATTGTGTTTTTTAATTAAAAATAACTTTATATGCTATTTAATAAGCTTTTTAATATGATGGTTTAATTTAACACTGAGTTGTTAAAATAGAAATTAAGTAGAAAATTGTATTGATAGTTTATTTGATTAAAATACAATATAAAATATTTTTGACATGTTTTTAGCCATAATCACACCAAAAATTCATTTGCCCACTAGTTTTGAACCAACCAGTGTCGTTCATTCTTGGCGGTCTAAAACATGTCTCAAAAACTTGATATGAATCACGGAAGCCTAAATTCAATAACAATATAAAATAGTTTATGTGAGTTATTTATTGATATTTAAAATAACAAAATAAAGATATATTTATGATTTCTTTTTAATATTGTTGTGATTCTCTTTTATTTTTATATGTTTTTCCACTTTTATATATAAGGGATTTTCATTTTAGTTTCATTTTAGATTACTAGTTTTATGTTATATATGACATTTATGTATAGTTGTTATATCTTTAGTCTTAACTCTATCAAGTATCTAGAGATCAAATCTTTCCACGTGCAAACTTCTTTTTCGATCACAAAATTTAAATGAAGGTTCCCACCCTAAGAGATTTGTCCCTCTCAAATGCTAAATAAATATATGATTAAATAGATCTAAGTTGATTTAAAAACATCTATAGAATTATAATACCATAATATAAAACATACCTATATGTTTTTATGTTATGTATGGTAAAATTTGATTCTATATTCACGCATATTGGTTGCATTTTTGCTCATACACAGAATTTTTGTAGACAATAGTGGCGTGGCGAATTTCTACATATTTGGTTGTTTCAGATAGTGGGTGCAAATACTTTGGTCATGGATATATCAAAATCCAATAAATGGGGTTAGAGCCTACTAGCTAATGTTGCAAGTTATATTTAGCATATTATGTAATGGAATATTTTATATGTTGATACACACTTCATAAGATATTTTAAGAAAGTTATTTTAATAACATTTACCATAATTTGTTATGCACATTTAGAAGGAGAATAATGGCAAGGAATGGAGGGAATTTGAGTAAGCAATGTCCACACTTGTTATTAGAAATTAACACAATTTTCTACATCTTGAAAAGATGATGATTTCCACCTCAACCTCGCAAAGCATAGACAATTGATATGACTTCTTCAACAATATGTGTTTATGCTTGTAGAAAGCCATTCACCAATTTATAATATTCTTGATTTGATTTATCTCAATCTTTCTACAACCCTTTGTGTATTTATACCCGCTCTATAACCATTCCAATCACATCCACAAAGTCCTAGGTTAACAAAGCCCTAGTCATGTTAATTTTATTAGTTATAAAGCCAAAGATGATCTGTGGATTGCCAATTATTTTGACTCATAAAGAGATATGAGGAAATCATTGCAGGGGATCAGCCATAATACCTCCTAACGCAAAAGTTTAGACAACCTGAAATGACTTTATTTTAGTTGGAGTGTATCCTCAAGGTTTCCGAGAGGGAGGATGGGGAATGCTCACAAATAAACATGAAAAGTGGATGAGAAAATTCTCTTTGGGGGATGGAAAGGAAGGAAAACCAACTTGTATTTTATTTTCTCTAAAACATACTTTTATTTTTTCATTTTAAAATGTATTTTGATTTTTATGTTTTAATGTAATGCCATGTGACAATATCTCTCCAATACTATGGTGTTATTAGAGTGCCTATTAGCAAAATAAATTGTTTTTTTATCACATTGATATTTTCTAAGTGGACCTTCTTTTGACCACTTTAAGATAGAATTGCCCTTTAAAAGGTGTTATTTTCAAGATTTATGCCTCATTACATAGTTTTTACTTAAATTTCTCCTACCATGAATATCTTCCTTAAGTCCTTTTTTATATTTATAATTTCGTACTATAGTGTGAAGCGAAGGTTGGACTTCCAAATTACACTCTTAATGTACCTACCATCGACGAAATGGCTTCAATTTTTTGAGAACAAGGTTAGTCCCCAATGGAGATTGTGTTGTCGACCTGGAGGCTGGAAGAGGAGATGATTATCTCAAACGGTATAAAATCATCCTTGAACTAGAACTAGAGAAATCAAGAGAGGACATGTTTCTAGAACATCCTTCTCTCACCAGAAGTTCCCCCCTTTCTCTCTGACAATTCTTGGACAAACAACAATTAGAAACTCTAATTAGGTAAAGGAGAGCTTGATAATTAGGTAAGTGGAAGATCTCATTATTATTTTTTTACAGTGGAGCCATAAAAGGTGATCTAAGGGTGGTAAGAGACCCAAGGGGGAGTGTTGGTCATAATTGACCTCATTAGAAAGCAAGTTGTCTCTTTTGCATGAGGATAAGTCACCACCATAATCATTGAAGAAGAATCCTTGTTAGAAGCAAGGCAATTCTATTCTCACCTTTAGAGCCCTATCAACAACCAATCCATGATAGGAAACTCCATGATTGTCATTAGAGTGTTGAAAGGAAATGTAAATCTCCTCTTTTATTATATGTTATGTATTCTTCAGAGAACCATGGTTATTTCCAAGAATTTCAAAAAAGACTCATTTTCCCATGATTCCCATGATAAAAATCCAATTAGAGTTGTAATGGTTAATCAAGTTGCCACAATGGAAGAGGGTGTGATTGACTTTAATGCATACGATTTTCTTCAACATTACATAGATTGTCATGCATAACCACCATATGCAGGTATAAATTGGGTGGGGTTTTGTTTTAGATTTGAAGGGGTGGTTAACCTTTCCACATATGGGTAACGCCATTTTAAATTTATAGGGGAGAGGATTTATTACGTCCCATGCTCCAATAAGCTCTTCCCATCCATTTACATGAAACTTTTAGAAGGGAATGTTGGTGTCATGTTCCTCCATCCTTCTACTTCTTAAGTATTCCTCCTTTCCCACTCAACCTTGTGTGTCTTATTCATCCTTTTAGGATCTATTTATGTGGGTTTTATAAGAAATACCAATGAATGTGTTGGATTTATTATCCCCCTTATCATGGATCTTGCCTATTGTCCCTTTTTCCTAACAAAGGAAACTAAATCCCTCCATTCTTGCTTAAAGAAATGTTAACAATAATTTAATGTCACTAAGGATGCCATTGAACATGCTAGATTTTTAGGTTGTAGATGTAGATATAGGTTGGATACATCAGAAGATGAAATATAACACCGTTATCAACAAGCCTAGGGTAACATCTAATGACACCTCTGGTAATTTCAACCATGTGAAGTAAGAATCCTCCTTGACCCTTTTCATATTCAACATTTGGTTCATGAGCATCTTACAATTTTCCAAGAGGCACCTCCATGATATTAAGGATTTCAAACAGCAAATGGTCTCCACTCCATATTTACTCCCAAGTCAACAAGAAATTCCTTCTCCCATTGCAACCCCAACTCCAACCATGATAGTTGCACACCATAATTGGTTGCTTCGTTTTATTATGATACATAAATTCGATGTTTTTAATATGGTACTATTTTTATCTCTTTGTAATTATATTAAGATAATTTACTATGTAATATTTCTATTGATTTTCGAGAAGAAAAACTGGTTTAAGATGTTGATTAGCATTTCAATAGAGTTCTTAGAATATTTTAATATCAAAGTTCAGATACCTGATTTTGTACCTTGTCTTTAGTCTATTCAATTTTTGTATTTTAATATTAATATAAATGACCTTTATAAGTATACAAAAATCCCAAGACCTAGGTCCTCAATATTATTCCACATTTTTGGCCCTCAAATTGAGGATTTACTAGTTTGGTTGACTCGTGTAGTTTAGTAGGTTCTAAAACAATGTAAACTTTGAAATGGGAACTATAAAGTAAAAACAGGAACTCTGGCCAGAAAACCCTCAAAAACATCAAAAACAGTTAAAAACAAAAAGTGTGTATTTTCGAACAATGCTTTTTTTCAGGGTCAATTTTGAACATGTTTTAAAAATGGTAGTGAAAACGAAATTTTCGTGCAAAAAACACCCTGAAAACGAAAAGTGCTGATAATAGAATGATGGTTCTTTTTTAGGGTTAATTTTCAACATTTAAAAAAAACGTTAGTAAAACCGATTTTTTTGTGCAAAAAAACAGTTGTTTATGAGGAAAAACACACTAATGTTTTTGGTAGAATAACATTTTTCTTTCCTAACTATAAATTCAACATGTTTTAATAATGACAAGAAAGATAAAATAACGGGATCTGAAATACATTAAAATTCTATCACCCCGGAATCACCCCACCATCCCCACCCACCGTTGGGCTGTTGGGGTGCGGTAAAGGGTTGTTCGGAATCGCCTTGCCACCATCGTGGCCCGTTGGGTTGCTGGAGTGGTGTGGAGGGTTGCGGACAACATCTGTCCCACCCCGATGGCCCAACAACTTGCGAGGGTGGGGCGGAGGGCTGCGGACGACCTCCACCCCTACCCGGTAGCCCAATGACCCACGGGGGTGGCGGGGTTATTTCTGGAATCACCGTGCCACCCCTAGTCTCCACCCCACCTCGGAAGCGCAAAGGCCTGCGGGGGTGGTTAGGTGATTCCGAGAATCACCTCACCACCGTCGCAGGCCATTGGGCTGCTGGGATGGGGTGGAGGGCTGCACACAACCTCTAGCCCACCTCGGCGGCCCAACAATCTGTGGGGTTGACAGGGAAATTCCAAGAATCACCCTGCCACTCCAGCGGGATGTTGGGCCATTTGGTTGGGTGGAGGGCTATGGAGAGCCTCCACCCCACCTCGGCGGCCCAACATCTTGCGGGGGTGGCACAGTGATTTCAGGAATCACCTTGCCACCCCTACGATCTGTTGGGATGCCAAGGTCGGGCAAAGGGCTATGGACAGCCTCAGCCCCACCCTGACAAACAACCTTCGCCCCACCCCGACGGCCCTATGGCCCACGGGCATGGTGCGGTGATTCTGGGAATCACCCTGCCGTCCACCTCAGCTTGGCGGCCCAACGACCCGTGAGGTTGGCGGGGTGATTTCGAGGGTGCCACCCTCATGGGCTGTTGGGCTGCCGGAGTGTGATGGAGGGCCGAGAATTAGCCCACCAACCCCACTGGCAATTGGGCTGCCGAGGTGGGGCGGAGGGTTGCGAATAGCCACCGCCCCATCCTGGCATCCCAACGTCTCGCGGGGGTGGTGGGGTGATTCCCGGAATCACCCCACCCTCTACACCACCCCAATGGCCCAACATCCTATGCAGTTGGTGGGGTGATTCCAAGAATAAACCTACCCTCTACCCCACCCCAGAGGCCCAATGACCCGCAGTGGTGGTGGGGCTATTCCCAGAATAGGCTTGCCATGCTCGCGGGCCGTTGGGCCGCCTGGGTGGGGCGGAGGCTCCCGACAGCCTTCACCCCACCTTGGCGGCCCAACGACCCATGGGGGTGGTAGGGTGATTAGGAGAATCACCATGCCCTCTTCCCTAACTCAGCAGCGCAATGGCCTATGGGTGTGGCAGGGTGATTATGTGAATCACCCCACTCTCTGCCCCACCCCAATGGCGCAACGACCCATGAGGGTGGCAGAGTGATTCCAGGAATCACCCCACTCTCCGTCCCACAACACCATTCACCCCACCCCGATTACCCAACATCTTGTGGGGGTGACTGGGTGATTCTGGGAATCACTAGTGGCCCAACAACCCGCGGGGGTGCCAGGGTGATTTCGGGAATCACCCCGCCCTCCACCCCAATCCAGCGGCCCAACGACCTGCGGGGGTGGTAGGGTGATTCCGTGAATCACCCTGCCCTCTGCCCCACCATGGCATCCCAACAACCTGCAGGGGAAGCAGGGTGATTCCGAGAATCACCTTGCCCTCCGCGCCACCCCGATGGCCCAACGACCCGTGGGGGTAGTGGGGTGATTCCAGGAATCACCCCACCCTCTGCCCCAACCCAGTGGCCCAATGGCCCGTGGAGGTGGCAGAGTGATTTTGGGCTCTGCCCCACCCTGACGGCCCAACAGCCAACGGGGGTGGTGGGAAGATTCCATTAATCACCCCGCCCTCCACCCCACCCCAGCAGCCCAATGGCCCGCGAGGGTGGTGGGGTAATTTCGGGGATCAGCTCACCCTCCACCCCACCTCAGTGGCCCAACGGCTCGCGGGGGTGGTAGGTTGATTTTGGGAATCACCCCACCCTCCACCTCACCCCGGTGGCCCAACGGCCCCTGGGGGTGGCAGGATGATTTTGGGAATCACCCCGCCCTCTGCCCCACCTCGGCTGCCCAATGGCTCGCGGGGGTGGCATGGTGATTCTGGGAATCACTGGCGGCCCAAAAACTTGCAGGGTTAGAGGGGTGATTGCGGGAATCATCGACGACCTAACAGCCCGTGGGGGTGGCTGGGTGATTTCAGTAATCACCCCACTGTTCGCCCCACCCTGGTGGCCCAATGGCCCATGAGGGTGGTGGGGTGACTCCGAGAATCACCGTTGGCCCAACAGCCCGTGGGGGTGGCTGGGTGATTCCGAGAATCATCTCACCCTCCACCCCACTATGGTGGCCTAATTGCCCGCGGGAGTGGCCGGGTGATTCTAGGAATCACCCTGCCCTTTGCCCCACCCCGGCGTCCCAATGGTGTGCTGGGGTGGCAGGGTGATTCCAGGAATCACCCCGCCCTCCTTCCCACCTTGTTGGCCCAACGACCCACCCGTGAGGTGATTCCTGGAATCAGTTCGCCCTCCGCCCCACCCTGGCGACCCAATGACCTTTGGGCCTGGTGAGGTGGTTCTAGGAATCATACTACCCTCCACCCCACCCTGGTGGCCTAACGGCTTGCGAGGGTGGCCAGGTGATTTTGGGAATCACCTCACCCTTTACCCCACCCTGACTATAAGGACCTGTGGTGCTTGGCATGCCCACTGGCATGAAGTGCAATGGCTTGTTGGTAAAAAAGCGACTTAGACGAAGAAATGTGAGCCCTTGACTTAATGTGCATGGAAGCATATGTAATAATATGCATAAGGGAGGAAGAGAGACATTTTTATATGGCGTGGGGAGTGTGGGCTCAACCCACGGGCCAACCTATAACTTAAGAAAACACCGACATACATAATGGAAGGTTTTACGATGAAGTTTATGGCGTTGGCAAGTTGGCTTGGGCAGGCCAACTTTCCCAATGCACCATATATATACATGATGGAATTTGAAGCGAAAGGCATCATTCAAACTCGACCATTCATGGAGTAATGCGAGTGAGAAGCATATGATAGTGTGGAAAAAGTGCGAAGGGTGGAGTAGGTCGTAGAAAAAGGCGCAGGTTGTAATGTGCGCACTCTTGGGCAGGCATACATGGTGATATTGCACAGGTTCTTGTTATCGGTTGTGGGCGCAGGTGAAGGCGCCCAACTTGACATGGGTGTCTTGGGTAGCTCGGGTGAGCGCCCGCCCATTGTGCAAGGCTAAACAAGGAGCGTGGGTGGAGACTTGGTCACCCGGCGCACAAACATAACGCAGTGGAGTTTAGTGAGACTGCCGTGTGAAGGGGAAACGAGGGTGTCTTGGTGACTTGGTGGAGTCACCTGCCCATCGTGCACAAGGTTCAGTTGTGAAGTACAATAGGCAGCTCGTATGAGGGCGCACCTGCCCGACTTGGGCAAAGATCTTGGTTATCACACGGAGGTGTGAGAAGTTGTAAATTTGGCTAAGCATGAAACTTGGTGTTTCCAAGTATACTTGTAAAGCTTTGTAATATTGAACGATTGTATAATATATTGTATTCAGGCAGACTCATTGTTTAGGGAGTTGTCCCTCCCTTTATACTATGCTATTGTGTTCTCTTGTATAATCGTCGATGATAATGAATGTGTATGGGTGATCATTGGTATAAAGGAACATTAATAATTACTTGGTTGAGAAACACAAATTAAGTAGGGCATATGGTTAGGCGTAGTCCATGATCATAAGTATTGGTGAAAAGAAAGTGTTCGGTGGTGCTGCACCTCACCAAGAGCGGTTGAAAGACTACCACTGACCTGGGGGTGTGACAGGTGGTATCAGAGCTAGTCTAAAGACTTGGAGGAGTCTTGCAGGGAGCTGGTTGGAGTTTGGAAGTTGGTGACAGTGAAGCAGGTACTTGCAGGTGAAGGAAGTTGTTTCACATACAATTGGAACAAGGGTTGGTTCAGGTTGTAGGCAGCTTGGTGAGGTTGTTGGATGGTTGAAACTAGACCACGAAGAAGGAAACTGTTAGCAATGATAGGTGAATCTCAAGTTGGGTCTAGTCATGGTGCGAAGGATGCTACTATGGAATTCATTGAAAAAGTGTTGGAAAGGATGGAGGACTTAGAGGCTTACTCGACTAAGAAGATGGAATTGGTCGTGAAGGATCAAGAGGCCAATACGAAGATGAGGGAAGAGCTTGATGAACTCTAGACTCAAGATGACTGCATTGATCTTATGTGTACACAACTTGAAGTGAAGGTCAAGGAGATTGAAGAGGTAAGAGATCATTGTCTGGCATAGATCCTGAACTTGTAGAAATCTCTTGATGAAGCTAGAGATGAGATCGGGGTGTTGAAGAGGGCCGTGAGGCATAACTTAGGTGGAGGAGTGCCTCATGTGACAGTCAAGGAACCAGAACCTTATGATGGTAAAAGGAGTACGAAGACTCTTGGCAACTTTCTATGGGACATGGAGCAATACTTGGAACACTTGGGTCTATCCAACGACGAGACAAAGGTGAAGGTAGTTGCTCAGTTCTTGACAAAGGATGCTAAGATGTGATGGCAAAGGAGAATGGATCAGATTTCCAATGGCAGTGTTGGTGACATTACTTCATGGGATGAGATGAAGAAAGCTTTGTAGGCCCATGTCAGTCTTCAAGATTAAATGTGGGAAGCAAGGATGAAGATTAAGTTCATAAAGCAAACAAGGAACCTACAGACATATCAGCGGGAGTTTGCAAGTGCGGTTCTAGAACTTCTTGACATGGTAGAGAGGGACAAGATGTTCAATTTCATTATGGGATTGAAGCCTTGGGCACACAATGAAGTGAAGGGGCATAAGATTAAGACACTTGAGGAAGCTTTTTCTACTGTAGACAGGTTGGTGGAGCATTATGATGAGACCTCTGATGATAGGAAGAAGAAGTCCGATAAGATGAAAGAGAAGAAGAAGGATGATGCTTCGAAATCAATCGGATGATAAGTCAAAGATGAAGAAAGCCTTGAAGTGTTGGATATATGTTGAACCACATATGGTGAAGAATTGTCCTTCTAGACCGAAAGTGGCTACTATTGCATAATCTAATGCAAAGAATGAAGAAGCTTCTTTGGGGATGATGCAAATACTTGGAGCTGCTACTACTACAGAAGTGGTATCTCAGAGGGATCCTAAGAGGAACAGTTTGGAGTATGTTTGGATGAAGATTGGGGGTGCTAATATACTCACCATGGTGGATAGTGGGGCTACTCACAACTTCATGAGTGAAGATACTATGAGAAGGATTGGGCTGAAATTTGTACTGGTGAAGGCACAAATGAAGACAGTGAATTCTCCTCCTGATTATGTTCTTGGTGTAGCTAAAAAAGTGGACACAACGCTAGGTGAGTGGATAGGGAAAGTCGACTTCACTATAGTGTGGATAGATGATTATGAAGTTGTGCTGGGGATCGAATCCTTGAAACAATTTGATGCTATGATTGTTCCACATTTGTAGAGGTTGTATATTTACGATGGAAGGGAAGATGTACCCATTGGTGTACCAACCTTTGGAGTGACAAAGCCTAACTATAAGTTGGCAGTGATGCAAATGGAGGATGAAAAGTGAATGGAAGATATGAGTAAGCGATTGTCTATGGTTGAGACAAAGCTTACCGAGCAGTCATCGGTCATCAGGACACTTTCTGATAGTATCTTGGATTTGTGAAGAAGGCTAGAAGTGGTTGAGGATAATGATGATGATGATGAGCCATATGTGAGGCTGAATGTCTGAGAAGAGGATCGTGTCACTTATCTATAAAGGATGGAGATAGAGAATCCTGACGGATGGATTGAGATTATTAGTGAGGGTGAGCCTTCAGGCTCTACTCCCTCCACATCTTCTTAGATGACAAGAAGATGGGGCTCATTATTAGCTGCTCATGGCAGTGAGTCCTTAAAATAGGTTGAGCAGGTATGGAAGATGGTGCAGGGATGGTTCGGCATCAAGCATCATGCCATGTTGCAGATGGGATGGAGTTTCCATGGACCTAAGCATGGGTGAGATTCTTGGTGAGTCCAGGATGTGGCAAAATCTGAGATAGACTCGTGAAGGCATAAGGATGTTCACTCTCATGGCTTGAGCATGACAGTTGGATTAACTACCCAACTAGTTCAAACATGGGGTCCAAAAGTGCATGGAGAGATGTTGGCATCAGGTAGACAAGGAGGACGGTTCACAAGATGGGACAACACATGATGGAGATGGGAGTTCTACATATGTTGCAGGGATGTTTGCAGTATGTGGAGGAGTTGATATCATGGACCAAGGATGAGACAGTTGCTGATGTTGGTCTTGGTGGATGGCTACTAGGATGGGATGTTATCGAGGATGAAAATGATTTCAGGTGGAGGAGGATGTAAGGAATTGCAGTCCTTGGCACACTCACCAGCATGAAGTGCGATGGCTTGTTGGCAAACGAGCGACTTGGATGAAAAAATGCAAGCTCTTGACTTAATGTGCATGGAGGAATATGTAATAATATGCATAAGGGAGGAAGAGTAACATGTTTATATGGCATGGGGAGCATGGGCTCAACCCACGGGCCGACCTACAACTTAAGCAAAAGGTGACGGACATAATGGAAGGTTTTTCGATGAAGTGTAGGGTGTTAGCAAGTCGGCTTGGGCAGCCCAACTTGTCCAACACACCATATATATACACGATGGAATTTGGAGCAAAAGGCATCATTCAAACATGACCATTCATGGAGTAATGCAAGTGAGAAGCATATGATAGTGAGGGAAAAGTGCGAAGGGTGGAGCAAGTCATAGGAAAAGGCACAGGTCGTAATGCGCCTACTCTTGGGAAGGAATACACGGTGATATCGCGTAGGTTTTGGTTATTGGTTGTGGGCATGCGTGAAGGCGATGGACTTGACACGGGTGTCTCGGTAGCTCGGGTGAGCACCCGCTCGTCGTGCAAGGATAAACAAGGAGCGCGGGTGGACACTTGGTGAAGTCGCCCGGCGCACAAACATAATGCAATGGAGTTTGGTGAGACCACCGTGCAAAGGGGAAATGAAGGTGTCTTGGTGACTTGGTGGAGTCACCCACCCATCATGCACAAGGTTCAGTTGTGAAGTATGGTAGGCAGCTCGTGTGAGGGCACACCCACCTGACTTGGGCAAAGAATCTTGGTTATCACACAGAGGTGTGAGAAGTTGTAAATTTGGCTAAGTATGAAACTTGGTGTTTCCAAGTATACTTGTAAAGCTTTCTAATATTGAAAGATTGTATAATATTAGAGTTGAAAGACTATTGCTGGCCTAGGGGCGTGACATGGGTGGCCCAACAGGCCACGGGCGTGGCAAGGCGATTTCAAGAATCACCTCTCCCTTTGACCCATCCTGGTGGCCCACCCTCTGCCCCACCTTGCGGCCCAATGACTCGCGGGGGTGGCGGGGTGATTCCGAGAATCAGCCCGCCCTCTGCCCCACCCCGATGGCCCAACGGCTGGCAGGCGTGGTGAGGTGATTTCGGGAATCACCCCGTCCTCACCCCTACCGCAGTGGCCCAATGGTCCGTGGGGGTGGAGGGGTGATTCTACGAATCATCTCACCCTCCACCCCACCTCGGCGAACCAACGGCTTGCAGGGCTGATTCCGAGAATCACCTCACCCTACGCCCCAACCTGGCAACCCAATGGCTCGTGGGGGTGGCAGGGTGATTCCAGCAATCACCCCACCCTTTGCCCCACCTCGATGGCCTAATGGACCGCAGGTGTGGCAGGGTGATTCCAGGAATCACGCTGCCCAACGCCCCACCTCGGTGGCCCAACGACCCATGGGGGTGGCGGGGTGATTCTAGGAATCATTCCGCCCTCTACCCCACCTCGATGGCCCAATGGCCCGCAAGGGTGGAGGGGTGATTCTGGGAATCACCCCACTCTCCGGCCCACCCCGACGGCCCAACGCCCCATGAGGATGATTCTGGGAATTACCGCTCCATCCACCCCACCACAGTTGCCTAACAACTAGAGGTGGTGTCAGGGTGATTCCAGGAATCACCCTGCCCTCTACCCCACCCCAGCCACACAACAACTTGCGGTTGTGCCAGGGTGATTCCAAGAATCCCTACCCTCTGCCCCACCCCGGCAGCCCAACGGCCCGCGAGGGTGGCG
The DNA here is from genome assembly GCA_000404065.3 of Pinus taeda. NCBI lineage: Eukaryota > Viridiplantae > Streptophyta > Pinopsida > Pinales > Pinaceae > Pinus > Pinus taeda. Next base: position 30,503 of record APFE031433920.1, read on the forward strand.
TGGTGATTCCGGGAATCACCCCACCTTTCGCTCCACCTCGGCGGCCCAATGGATCTTGAGGATGGCAGGGTAATTCTGAGAATCACCCCGCCCTCTGCCCCACCCTGGTGGCCCAACAACCCGTGGGGGTGGTGAGGTAATTCTAGGAATCACCCTGGCCTCGACCCCACCTCGATGGCCCAATGGTCCGCGGGGTTGCGGGGTGATTCCGGAATCACCTCACCCTCTGCCCCACCCTGGCGGCCACCCCACCTCGGTGGCCCAAAGGCCAGCGGAGGTGGCGGGTAATTTTGGGAATCACTTTTCCCTCCACCCCACCTAGGTAGCCCAACGGCCTACGGGGGTGGCGTTGTGATTTTGGGAATCACCCCACCATCTACCACACCCCAGCAACCCAATGGCTCGCAGGGGTGGCACGGTGATTCCATGAATCACCTCGCCCTCCTTCCCACACTGTCGGCCCAATGGCTCGCAGGGGTGGTGGTGTGATTCAGGGAATCACTGCACCCACTGCCCCACCCCGGCGATGGAATCACCCCACACTCCACCCCACCCCTGCGGCCCAATGACCCGCGGTGTTGACATGGTGATTACAGGAATCACCCCACCCTTCACCCCACCCCTATGGCCCAACAGCTCGCGGGGGTGGTGAGGTGATTATGGGAATCACCCCACGCTTTGCTCCGCCCCGGCGGCCCAAAGGCCCATGGGGTTGGCGGGATGATTCCCAGAATTGCCCCACCACCCTCGCGGGCCGTTGGGCAGCCGAGGTTATTGTTATTGTCAAGCTTCAAGGGGAAAACAAATCCAAGGATGCAACTTACATGGTAAGGCGTTTAAAATGTATATTTGATTAATGTTAAAAAAATCATTTATGTATAAGTTAATTGAACTTTTACTATTTCATGTTATAGACAAAAGTCAAATCTTATTAACCGTGAAGATCAACTATTTATAAATGATTTTGAGTTCATCCATATTGATAGTTGGGAAAAATATGATAGCTATATGTCTATGATTTTTAATTGGGTAGATGGAAAGAGTCATAGACAAATATTGCCTTATGATGCTATCTTATAGACTTATGTTCAAATGAAGGAGATTGGGTTTTGGATTTATTTTCTGGCTCAGGTAAGTTTTATTATATGGAATTGAATTTCAATATGTTATTTCTGAATTTATATGTCATTGTATTAATTTAATTCATTGTTTTTTTGGTGCTTGATAATTAGGTACAACACTAACATGTTTCCTTCAAAAAGGAAGAAATTGCATTGCCATTGAAAAAGATCCAATACAGTGCAATTTTATTTAGCAGATAATTAATTCTCTTCAATTTCTTTCAGATGCAATGCAAGAAATTGGGTTGAAGAAAGGGGACTTTAGTGAATCACATGTGGAAAAAAACGCAAAGTAAACCCAACCACCATTACACAAAATGATTGGAAAGGCATACATTGTGAGATTCGCAGACATCAAAGATCCATTAGAAGATGAAAATGAGAAAAATGAAGTAGAAAATATTGTGGAAGAAGACAATGATGAAACTCTAGAGGACGAAGAGTTTGGATTACGTGACATTGTTGATTAAATTTAAGTTATACTTGGAAATCGAGCTCATTTTTTGTAACTATTAATTAGTTATACTTGTATTGTTTTGACTTTGACATTTTATGAGAAGAATAAGTGCTCAATTAAGGTTGTTATGCATTGAATATTTGTATTATGTGATTTTCACATTAAATTTTATGTTAATCATTATTTTTTGAAAAAAGCAGTGATTATTATTATTTTTTTACATGAAATTCATAAAAAAAATATTATTTAACCATTTTTAGTCAAAATTTTCCTATAAAAATTGTTATTTTGACATGTCATTTCTAGCATCAAAATGTGTAGTTTTTTAGTTATATTTATGTTAAAAATAGTTATTTTTATGTCAATTGTTAAAAATTATTGTTTTTTAGAGACAATTATTTCATGTGGATTGAAAAATTAATTAACGATGTATAAATATGTAGAATATCGAAAATTCAAAATATCGACCTTCTTCTTTAAATATGCAAAACAATAAAAACCTCACTACGGCAAAAAAAAGAACAAGAAAATATGAAGAAGAAGACCACTTCAAAAATTATTAAATTTAGAAAATAATTATTTACATTTCATACATTAGAAAATTTAAAGTTAAAAAATAGGTCTTTTAAAAAAAGGGCCTGATGCAGAATTACCACTTTTTAAAATCAAAATGAAAATCACTACCATTCTAAAATGCAAAGTACATAAAAAAAATTAAAGTGCCAAAAACTATGCTCTAAAGACACTTCTGTGTTCTGCATCACCCCATTTCAAAATCAGGTCACTCTTTTGCTATCTCTACGAAACGGGTAATAGTATTAGTTCCCATTTCAAAGTTTACATTGTTCTAACCCAAACTAACCCCATATGCAATGTTTCTATTACTAATTCATTACTGAAGTCATATGGTAAGTATCACTAGAACATTTGGTAAATTTTTTGACATTTTATTGATGTCATTTTGATAAATACACAACAAAGGTTCGATGAAGTATATTAGCTTAGTTTATTGGCATAGTTTCTTCAAACCTAAGACACAAAAACACATTGATTTACAATGCTTAATAATGAAAAAGGGAGCATTATCCCTAATTAGATTCAGTTGTTGTAATTAATTTTTAAATGAAATTTCCAATTTATTTATGAGGGACTAAGAACCTAATATTCGTATCCAAAAAATCAATGGCTTAACTAAGTGCAAAGCACTTGCGAAGTATATAAAGTTTGGGGTATATTAATATGAGGGTTGTGATCTAGTGAAATCAATGACTATAATTTGAAATAGAAATATAAATAGCCATGAATTTAAACACTATTTATTACATCATACCCACATTAATTTACCAATGGTAATAATCCAAAGGTGGATATTCACACTAAGTCAACAATTAAGGTGGTTATTGGGTCATCTCCCTAAGATAGACTTAATGAGATATTTTACACCTAAAAGCACAAACCACTCTAGGAACACATGTTAATAGTGACCCCATCAAAGCCTCTTGTACCATTTATAAAACCACTTCTTAATATTCCCAAAACTACTCTAGTTTTGGGCTTATTTCATTCTCTTGTGTCAACACAAATAAAAGATAGTAAATGGTATGAACCATGCGCCTAAAATATGATGAGAAGCCAAAAAATACAATCCACTTTGAGGTGTAAACCTCATTTTACAATGAATACAATGTATATGACAAAATGATAGACCATAAGACTAAGTCTCCTTGGTATATATAAAAGACAAAGCATACAATTATAATGAAAGGTTCTGGCCTATGTAATAATATAAAAATAAATATGTGATAATTCAATAAATAGGCATACTACATGGATTTAGGATTAAATAAGGGGCTTGTATAGGGCTTAACATATCCCACCCCTTCAAACAAGTGTTCTCTTCAAGACTTGACTAACTGTGGATGTTTCTACATGGATAACTCATCTTGCCATGTCACCTCTTCCACTCGCGGTACTTCCAATTTATGAGATACATAAAAATTTCTCAATATTTTAGCTTCCCAATCCTTGCTGCAAATATTGTTTTATGTTCTAGTATGATTTTTTCTTCTTCTTTAATCTTTGGAAAAATAGTATGGACTAGGAACTTGTCAACAATTACCACTTTTAAGTAGGAAACTTGGAAGAATGGATGTACAGTGAATATGGAGGAAACTCTAATTTGTAAGCCATCCTTCCAATCCTTTGCCACAAGGGCTTCACTGGGGCAGCAATACCATACCACGTGTATTCTTATAGGGGGATATATATTTAGGCAAAAATGACATAATATGTTGAGCATATAATAGGGGGTAAATGTTTTTATACTTGGCAAGTATAAAAAATGGAGCTCAAAGTTAATGAAAAAATGTAAAGGGTATAAAAAATGTTAATGAAAAAATGGATACCTACAATATCTAGTGAAAGTAGGGGTTTTTTAAATTGAAGTGTATTGGGTTCATATTGGGCTCATAGAAGACTACAAGAGGGACTTAGCAACAAATTTTAAAATGAAGGACTTGGGGTTGATGCACTATTTTCTAAGACTCAAGGTGTGGTAGAGAGATGGGGAAATATTCCTTGGTCAAGGGAGATATATCTTGGATATCTTGAAGGTGTGGTAGATAGATTAGGTTTGCATTGGGTTTTTTAAATTGAGAAGGTGTATGGGTCACATAAGCAAGAAGAAGCAAGGGTTTACGGTAAGTATTGATTTTTTTGTGT
>APFE031433920.1:92711-116673 GCA_000404065.3 Pinus taeda
TATCACTTTAACGCATAAGCAGAAATGGTTAAGAGATAAAAGTACCATTTATAACTAGTCCTACTCATGAGCTTCGAGTGACAATTGATTTATCTCTCCTTGATTTAACATCCACTAAGAGTAGAAAAGTGCAACATCAGTAGCAGATATCAAATGAAAATATCAAATAAACCCTGTTCCATTCATTCACCAAAACCTCCTCTGAGGGTGCAAAAGTGCATGTTCTGAGGACAAGTTTTTGATAAATTTTTGGACCCTTATCTAAATGCATGAGAAGGGTTTAAATACTACTGATTAATTCTAAAAATAAATTATTACAAAAATAAAGGATGCAGTTTAAATGACCGTCCTCTTTTCAGGAAAATAAAATGAAATTAAAACTAAAATTAAACTATTTCTGAATTTGATCTCTGAAATCACATGTATGCAACATCTGTTTAAGGAGAGTCGGGTGGTTGACTTCTGCTTTTAACTGGGCTGAGAAAAAAGAATCTATAAGAGCTGGCGCCATTTTTTCGGTTTCATTTATAATGCACTTAATATTCATCCATTGGCTATGTGGCTTCACCAAGTATGTCTAGTAACAATCCCAGTTTAACTTGCTTAGCCTTTGGATTACTTTGGCCTTTTCTTGAGCTTTCTATTTCCAATCTACTTCTAGCTGTTGAGCGTTTGGTAAGTACCCTGGAGTGGTCTCTGTAATCAAATTTGGCCTGTGTAAATTTTCATTTACACAATCAATAAGTCTGTTGGCTGCCATGGCTGCTCCTTCTGCTGCCTGTTTTACCCCTCTGATTTGCTCGTCCCATTTGTTAAAGAGCATTTCCTTGTGATTTTCATTTATTCTTGCTGCAACTGCTCTTTTACCCTCGTTCGTGTCTTGCCAGGCCAGATATTCAGTCACTCATTTATCAATCAGATCATAGTCACTCCGCAAGTCTACCACTTGATTAGTGGTTTTATCACTGATTTCACAATAATGACTCCACTGTGATACCTTTTGGCCCATTGCTTCTTGCTGCTATAGTAATCGCTTGTTAAGAGAAATGGAGTCCGTGATGAATTCTTTGAGCTTAGGGTCGTCCTTGTGCGTCTCTCTCAAATCCTGTAATTGCTTTCCTTTCTCATCCAAACTTTTCTGATAGCTTATCTGCATCTGCTGGAAGTCTTGTTGCAACTCTTCAAGCTGTTTCTGTGCTTCATTATTGGCATGGGCTTGTTGCAATTGTTGTTGCAATAGCTGTATCTGATCTTCCCTTTCCTTTAGCAATTGTTGTACCTCAGATGCTTTGTCAATAGTAGCGGAGGTGTATGCTCCTGCGATCTGAGATAGTTTGGTGAGATTTTTCAGTAGGATTACTTGTGGGATCTTTCCAAAATACGTCCAATTGTTCTGTGTTTTGAGAGAGCGTGCTTTCCAGTTTCCTTTTCTTTCTCTGTTTTCTTACTACTGCTTTATGTTGTGGGCTATAAAATACATCTATGGGAGGAATTTCTTCTACTTTTAGTACAAGCTCAGAGGATGGAGAAATAGGAATATGCTCCATATCCGAGACTTCACTAACTGTTCCTGTGACTACTTCTTTTATTATCTGTACATCACTGACATTTGTCTTCATGGTTTTTCCTTCAAGATTGATCAAGTTGTTGAAGGTTTCCCATTCTTTGTCTAATTTAGCTGTGACTGGTGGTGCTTGGATGACGAGAGGGGGAGGATCTCTTTGCGGGGAGGCAATAACCTGCTGATGTCGAAGTTCTTTTGACTGGGCAGTATCCTTAACTGACCCTTCATTCTCATCTAGTTCATTTCTGGATTTTTGAGAGTGTTCAGACACTTCTTTTTCGGATTTGGACTTAGATCCATTGGTACTTGAACTTCCACTGAGGCTAACACTTGGAGTTGGTTCTCTTGAGGGTTTTAGGCATAGCTTTTCTAAAGGAATACTGGCTAGCCTTCTTTCCCTGTACGTTTTGAACCTTTGAAATTCTTCTGAGGATCGCTACAATTGGGCTATGTGCAGAATTTCTTCCAATGTGTTTTTCTGTTGAAATATCATCAAATAAATCTTTTTCTCTGGAGAACACCTTTATCTTGACTGCCGTTGTAAAATTGTGGGCGACCTCATGAGGGTCAAATGGCCTTGTTGTGAATTTGAATAGCTGTAAGCACATGATATTCTTTACTTCTGCAAAGGTGTGGCCTTCATCGAATAGCGAGAAGGCCCCACAGGCTACAGGAAACTGTGGCCATATAGCCTTCTTTTTGTCTTTTAATTCTTTAGTTAGGCCTCCTTCCCCACATGTTTGGTAGGTGATCTCTCAGGCTAAGAGTTTATCAGGGATATATAAAGGTAGGACATGAGGGGGTGTAGAACTTCCAAAAACCCTGACATAAGTAAAAATTTCTTCCCCGAACCATCTTGCGACAGTGAGGATGTCTACTTCTGCTTCAGACGAGCATCTCAGAGGGTCTTTATCATAAAAAATTCTATACAAGGGCAACATAACTCCATGACAAATTTGGTAGAAGTATGGGACGAACTAAGAGTCCCATAACTCTTTGTGATAGACATGAATGGGTAGAGAGTCTTGTGTCGTCCACTTCCAACCCATAATAGGAAACTTAGAAACATAACATATTGCGTCCCTTATATATGCAGAAAGGTAAAAAGGAGGATAGATTCTTTGAGCCGCAGCTCTTTTGGACCGGTAACTGCCAATGGATGTAGCCAGGTTATTAGACAAAATTTTGGCCCAATGCACAATGGTTGCATTTGTGGCAGCATCTAATAATGGTAGCCAGTCGACTGAGAATTTGTTGATATCTGGCATTCCAAATATTCTACAAAGCATGGCAGCAACAAAGCAGTATGGAGAGGTAAGGGAACCAGTACTGTACATACCATATTTATCTTTCTTCAGCGGCTCATCTCTCCTAGACCAGTCTTGGGTAGTTTCTGCCAGGTCCGGGTTTTCTTTTACAAATTTCTGTGTAAACTGTCTATTGTAGATTTCCTGTGGTTCTGGTAGATGATACATGAGCTTCAAATCTTGCGGAGCGAATGAACCAATGAGTCCTTGACCATGAACTTTGAACTGTCTATTTTTGATTTTTGTGCTATCCAATATCCATTTGACCATGTCAGTGTATGGGAGGATTCTTGGCCTCACTCCTATCCGATGTAAAAATGATCAAGCTAGCTCTGCGAGGGATGCTTCAGAAGAACTCTGTGAACCCACAACAACCAAAACCTCCATTACTTTGGGATTCTCCTCTTCGAGTATATTATACATTCCTTCCCACGTCACGATTCCCGCGTCTCTGTTACAAGCCGTGTCTATATACAAAGGTGCCATTTTCTCTTCTTCGGAGCTCGGGGCTTTGCTTTTCTTTCCCATTTCAACCTGTGTATTGCTTTGTATTGTCCTCTGTTCTTCGTTCCTGCAATTCACAAGTGAGGTGAAAATGAATGACAAGGAAAGGTGATGGGAAATTTTTATTAATGCTGCAGACATACCAAATATACCACCTTACGTGAAATGTTCTTTGAAGAGCACGCACCCATATTCTATTAATAACTAACAACTAATCTTCTTTATTAGCATTTAAAGTGCATAATCATGAGTCAGCTTATGGCAACTACTTTTCTTGAATTGTGAGCTCGAAAGATCTGCGATGGAGTGATTTTGTGATTTGCTTTACAACATCATAGATCGCAAAATCGCAAAATCGCAAAATCGCAGAATCGTAACATCGCAGATCGCAATATCGCGAAATCGCAACATCGCAATTCGCAACATCACAACATCGCAATGTCGCAATATCGCAATATCACAGATCGCAAGACTATTATGTATGACAAATTTTTGTTAACCTGTTCCTTGCGAGATGCGATCTTGCGATCGACGCCATCGTACATCGGCGGATTTTTGAAGTGTTTTAAGTGAGCTATGCTAAATGCAATGTGATACTTGGTCATTATCATTATCTCGTGAATATTGGGATTGTGTTTGTGAGGTGGCATCCCGCTATTTTCTTGCGATGTGATTTCCCTTGATAAGATAATTTTTACCTCATCATAAACTTAGATTCTAAGAGTTTCCAAGGGGGCTTCCTAAGCTTATGATTGTAACTTTATTTGCGAAAAAGAAATGTAAACGCTACTTTAATTTCTTTGGATTTTATAACTAAGGGTCCCCACTTATTTAGTATTAGCAATAATACTTCATAAAGACGGGGGTTGTTGGTGGCCATAACAGTTGGCGATTCACTTGGAAGAACCAGTTATCTTTGTGTTTCTGTTGAATTTTCTAAACCTCCAAAATAGAAAATTTCTTAGAAAGTTAAACTTTATTATAGAAAGATGAAGTACATTATGCTCTAATCTGTCAATGACATTTTGTTTCAGCTATTTTCAACTTTGATTGTTTTCTCCCTCAAGTTAGTCCTTGTATTTACATCAGTCATTATTTGGTCTGTAAAGATAAAACAAAGTCTTCTCTGTAAACCAATTTTAAATATGCTCATTTGTCATAGGTAGAGCCTCTGCTTCCAGCAGGCATTCATAGCCTCGACAGGGTTACCTATTACCCAACAATGATCCTGTATCCTACTTAAAGAAACCTACAACTCTCAAAGAAGAATCCACATCCACACTTATTGCTTTTAATTTTCTTTTTATTCTTGAAGAACAATGTCTTGGTTTGATAGCCAAATTATGACACAATCATTCATTCGATTTATAACTTTGCTAAACAAGCTGGCTCATGATGAGACCCCTTGCCTCTTGATTTTAACAATCTTGAGTCATTGCCCTGTTGTGAGATGCAGTATTTGGCAAAGTCAGCAAGTTATAATATCTATGATTATGATAAGCCGGCTCGTGATGAGACCTGTCATTCTTCAAGATGAAGTGTTTCCTTGGATTGTTCCTCTAAAAGTTGTGATTTCCTTAGTAGGGAGGAAGTCATTGTTTCCTTTAGATAACTCTGGACAACAATGGTAGAGTTTTTTGGGAGTAGCTGTTCTACAGAGAATCTTTATTTGTTATTGATACCTTTCATTGCACTGATATAAAACAATTTCTTCACTAAAGGTTGTTTTCATTAAAGCTTTATGAAGTTGAGACTAGTGTCATATCTAGGCTAGAGTCTTTAACTGTATCTTTCAATAATAAGGATCAATTTTCCAAAAGATTTGTTATTTATACAAGCGAAAACTCAAAATCTAAAAAGAGAGTTGGTGTCTTTTTCACAAAGATCAAGGAGTACTTTTCGTAACTAGTGTCCTCGATCCAAAAAAGTAGAAAAGCGATTGAAGACACGTTGTTTCATAACCAGTATCGAACTCGAAATAACAAAAGTCTAGTGATCTTTTCATGTTTATACGGTTAGAAAAGAGCTAAAAGTGGACCACCTTTTTTTCCGTTTAATGAATCAAAAGGGAAAACTCAGCAATATTTTCATCTTTTGAGTCGGAAAAGAGCTTAAAGAGGACTTTCGAAAAATATGGACTAAGTGTACACTAATCATGAAATGTACCCGTCATCCATGCTTCTGCACAAAAACACCACATCATATGATCCATTCGATATAAACAATTTATATATAAGGAAATTAGGTTAAAAAACTCAAAACCCTAAACAAAACTCAAAATAAATGGGGAAACCGTAAACCCTATAGTGCAAAATTTTAATTTTTTGGAAAAAAACACTATAAAAAGAGGGTATGGTAATTCATTTTTACATTCACCTTTTGGGTTTTTTACCTTTGGTGATTTTATGTGTAAACCTGAGCAAAGTTCCGAGTTTAATTCCGGCACCAACGATCAACCATCTCACCCAAGTCTGCTACTAAGTAAGTAATCCCTGTTTTGCACTACATTTCCATGCTTTTTACATTCAATTTCATGTTGGATAGGTGGTTTTCAGTGGATTTTTAGTTCCAGTTAGCGATGACCAAGCATGTTAACACACACCACCATCGGGATAGTCACTAGATATAGATGTACTCTCACGACGATCACGGAAAAAATAAACGTCTGACCTCGAGTCGTCACTGCTCTTTGAAAAACATCCATGACGACACCATAAAGATTAAAATTTTTACAGTTTGTGTGCTTAAGCTTATGAAAGAAGGCCTAATTATTATTTCCTTCAACGCAGGGCAAAATGGCATTCGTGTGGCAAGAAAGAACCCACGATATCAATGAAGAACAAGCATTTAATGATCTCGGGTGTAGGAGAGCCCTACTTGAGTGTGGATTGCTGAAATTTTTCCTTACTCCACATCTTCGAGCACAACCTCACTTGCTACAGTTGCTGATCCGCTCATGGAACCCGACATACGGGAAGTTCGTCATCCATGGCAAAGACATTGAATTTGATGCAATGGACATATATTTTTCACTGGTTTGTCTCATCGTAGAGAGAGACCGATCTTAGAGGGTATACGGGTTGCCAGTGAGACCCTAGATATGCTAATAGCATGGGTGTGCCTAGGGGCATGCAAATCAGCTACCAACAGGAAACTACAGATCCCGACAATGGAGGATTTGACTTTTCGCTTAGTATTATTCATGGTTATGAGAGCAGCAGGCTCTCAAGCACAACATAAGGCAACAAAGACTCACCTTTGGCTGGTTCTTGATTGCCTCAACCCGACCATGTATAACTGGGCTGAAGCAGTGGCCGTTAACATGAAGAGGCAGCTTACTAGGTGCGTACGAGGGGAAACAAAACAGTTCAAATAAAGATCCATTCTGATCCTGCTCATGCTGGAGCGGGTGCCATCCCTTCAGCTATAGGATATGGACCTATATGCCTGGACCACGAGAGACCCGCATCACTCGCTGGGCACATGTTATGCCACGAGGGGGTGGCGGTTGACCAGTATCATGGGGGGTGTTGTTCCAAGAGTGGCTAGACTATCAAAAGGTCATCATTGAGGATTGATCGTATGGAGGTACGGATTTCAGCAGAGACCTTGACATGCTACTCTTGCCTGGTGAGTAGTGGGATGAGGGAGGTAAAACACTTGATTAAACACCACACTTATTTATGTGTTTTGTTTTTTATGATGTTTTTTGGATCTTTTCATGCATGTGTCTTAATGACATCTCTATGTTACTTGTAGAAGATGTGGGATCAGAGGGACCCGCAGGGCAACAAAGAGCTGGTCCTGGTTCACCCTGGTGGCAATGTAGAGGAGGAGATAGCCCGTAACCTTGAGGGCTTGACTGACGCAATCCTGGACTACAAGGGGATCGAGGAGGTCCCAGTAGAGTATCAGAGACATACAATCAGACTCACACCTAGGGTGCATAGGCTCTTGAGACGAGTTGCGCAGGTAGTGGTCTACTATAGAGAGCAGAACCCACCGCTGTAGACACCTAGGCTTTTCTTTTTGCTTATTCTTGAGAGACACGTGTCTCGAATGTATGGTGGACGCAGACTCTATTTTTTGACATACACACTTATTTTTTTTGAGTGCCTTGGTGCGCCACATGATATACATATTTATAAATGCTATCTATGGTTTATTACTGTGTCTAAATGCTTCTATACAACGTTTGATTACATGTTGCGTAAATGTCTATCTAACACATGATTTGCTAATGCATCAGTTAATGTGTTTAATCTTCTTGGAATGTGTTGATATGTAATAAAATCAAAATTTCTTTCCAATAATTTAACACGTAAATACAACCTTAAAATCCGATGATCTCTGATAGAATAATGCCCGTTAAGTTGGTGGACAACAAGCTGAGAATCCAGATTCACAACCAATGCACGAATATTGAGGTTAACAGCCTTAGTCAGTAATTCAATGATAGTGCTATATTGAGTGACATTGTTTGTGGTGCAACCCAGACAAAAACCTTGAATGTTTACTAACTCACTGTGAGGATCGTAGATCACCCATGCTGCAGAGGAAACGTTCCAGGTACTACAACAGGCACCATCAGCGAAACCAACGTAAGGTGTAGTAGACATTTGCACAAGAAGTAAAAAGACACAATAAGCGGCAATTATGCCTACTCACCAAGCCATACATGCAAACACAAGCTGAAAACACACGTTGAAAACACACGCATGTACATATCAGATGCACGAAGTTCATGCATAATATTTTTCAGATAAAGCCCATTTTGGGGCTTATCTAGAGGATTCCCCCCATAATCGATTAGCTCATAGGCCCCTTTTTGCAAAACATGTTTCACAATGTAAGGCCTGTGCCACAGAGGCTCGAATTTCCCTGCCCCCAACTTATCATTTGCTTGATCATAGAGCAGGACTAAGTCTCCTTCAATGAAAGAAAGAGGATTGACAGCTTGGTCGAAGTGAATTTTCACTCTCTTCTTCTGTGCTTCGATGACTAGAGAGGCTAGTCGACGGGTCTCGTCTAACCGCTCTAGGTAAAGAAGACGTTCTTCTACCAGACTAGTGTTTGGAAGCAATTCGATGTCTAATTTAATAGAAGTGATCTCACATTCAATTAGAAGGGTAGACTCCAGACTGTAAACCAATTGGAATGGGGTAAATCCTGTGGCATCCTTCACTGAAGTTCAGTAGGCCCATAAGGTAGAAAACAACATCAAATGCCAGTTGGAGTTGTGCATACCAATGGTGCGTTGAAGCATCGTGACCAAAAATTTGTTGACTGCTTCTACTTAGCCATTGGCCCAAGGATAATATGGCATCGAACTATCATGATGCAAGCCTAGCTGGGTTGTTAACTCAGTCATCATATTATTACAGAAATGGGAACCGTGATCAGTGACGATAACCTGGGGGACTCTGAAGCGAAATATTACATGATTGAATAAAAATTCAGCCGTTGTCTTACCGTCATTAGCTAGCGTAGGCATCGCTTTAGCCCATTTCATGAAATAATCAACGGCAATGATGATATACCCATGCCCCCAGCCGAGCGAGGGTTACAGGTCATATAATAAATTCCCCATTTGGCAAAAGGGATGACAGTAACAACAGGGTGTAAAGGAGAAGGAGGCGCACACATCTTCCATTGGTAGATTTGGCACGCATGGCAAGAGCGGATGGTGAGAATGTAATCCTTAAAAATAGACAGCCAAAAATAACTAGCACAGAGGATCTTTTAAGTAGTAGCATACTCGGACATATGACCACCACAGGTACGATAGTGGCAGTCATTCAAAACTCGTTCAGCTTCCTCAAACGTCAGACAACAGCAGAGAATAGAGTCAACGCTGAGACGGTGCAGGGTGTCCCCGATAATGCGTTAAGGTTGAGAATGATGGCGGATATGTCACCGAGCATCCTTGGACAAATCAGGATGAAAGGAGGACGTCTGAAGGTAGAGAATAATATCTCCATACTAGGGATCGAGGGTGCTAATCAAGAACAGAGACTCATTCAGAATATGGTCCTCTGATCGAGAGGGTACAGTAGTAGATGGTAGCGAGCATAGCAACTCAGTGAGAATGAGGGATTTCTTAGACTTGACCGTAGTAAACTCCAAGTCAAACTATTGAAGGATGACAATCCACTTTGAGTATTTTCCCTCTAGTAACTGACATGACAAGATTTACATCATTGAGTTGCAGTCAGAAATCACCATCGTTGTGCGCAATAGTATATAGTGGCAAAAACATTGGATGGCATGAACGGCTGCCAATGCCAACTTCTCGACATAGGCATATCAAGTTTCTATGTTAAGTAGATTATGACTGAGATAATAGACAACATGCTTAGTACCATCATCATCATCTTGGACCAGAACCATGCCGATGGTGCCATCAGCGGTGGTTAAATAAAGAGTATAGTCATGGCGATAATCAAGCAGAGAGAGAAAAAACAAGGAGCGCCTTGAGCTACTTGAATGACTCTTGTGTAGCAATATCCTAGACAAAAGGGGTATCTCGCTTCAATAACCGCATATAGCCCTTGGCAACTTAAGCATAGTTCGGAATAAAACAACGTAAAAAATTTTCTTTACCCTGCAGACTTTGCAATTGTTGCAAAGAAGCAAGGGGAGGAAGATTCAGAATGGCTTCAACCTTAAGGGGATCTAGGTGGACGCCCTCCTTGGAGAGGAAAAACCCAAGAAGTCTACCAGATTCAACGCATAAGACACATTTATGCAGATTAAGACGAATATGATACTATCGACAGTGAAGAAAAATTTCACGGAGGTGATTTGGGTGGTCTTGGTACTTCGCTGAATGAGCTGGAAGGTCATCTAGGTAAGGTTGTGCAATGTGTTGAATATCATTAAATGCATAATACATTGCATGTTGGAAGGTAGCAATGGCATTTTTTAGACCGAAAGGGAGTTTCTTATAGGAGAAGGTACCCCACGAGTAGATAAAGGCGGTCTTGTGTTGATCTGCTGGCGATATATTGATCTGGTTATAACTAGAAAAGCCATCCATAAATGAATAAATCTCACTCTCAGTACACTCATCAATGCGCTGGTCAATGAAAGGTGTACAGTAGTTATCTTTAGGACAGGCACAATTAATGTCACGATAATCAACACATACCCTAATAGTGCCCTGCTTCTTGGTCACATGGACAATATTAGAAACCCAATCTGTGAGTGAGATAGTGTAAATAAACCCATATTTAAGAAGTTTTTCAACTTCTGATTTAATAGATATAGCCTTTCAGGGGTGGACGAGGTGTAGACACTGTCGAACAGGTTTAGCACCCGAATACATAGGTATTTCATGCACCACGATGCTAGGATCAATTTCGGGCATCTCTTCATATGACGAAGCAAAAACATCACGAAATTCTAGAAAAAGATCGGTATAAAGTTAAATCTCCTCCGGAGTACAGGTTACTCCGATATGAATATGCTCGATAACCCCTGGTTTAACAGAGATTTCGATAGGTTGGGTTTGTGTAATGTTCCCTGTATTGCCTTCAGATAAAACATGATCGATTTGGATAGGTGTCTGAAGGGGTTGGGAGGGGACACAGGAAGCAAACTACTGAAGACAGGTAATCATAGCCCCGTGGCTAGGGAGAAATGAGGAACGATGGTGATGATCAAACCAAGGAGGTTCCTCGAAAGACATAGTCTTGATAATCACTTCATCATAAGGAAATATTTCCTATAAGGGATCCGAAGAAGCATTATCTCCAAGCCAAGGGGATTGTATGTACAAGTCGAGAGTCCTTCTCAAAGGAGCAGGTTTAGAAGATGCCGCCAATGTAGAAACAATTTCAACATAGTTGAGCTCGACAGGACTCAACATCATAACATCACCCCAAGATTCTACCTGACCAACAGGAGGAAGAACACAAGGATCAGAATGAACATAAATCATATTAATGGGAGCGATGTTGGGAGGTGGGAGTGAAAAAACACCCATCAGGGTAGGATCTTTAAAAAGTCCAGCACCCACATTTCCATACAGAGCAGACATATCCTCCACAAAAGGCACGTTGCCATAGGAAGAAGAAGAAGCAAAGAAGGACAAATGGTCTACCGTGACAATTTTCCCTTAATGGGGAAAATGAAGGACACGAAATAGAGATGAAGCCACGGTTCGCATGGCATAGGTCCAACTTCGTCCTAAGAGGAGGTTGTAAGTTAAATTCACATCCAGGGTAATAGGTAGACATGGGAGTATACCATAAGGATGGGAATACTTCCCATCGAAAGCTTCCAAGGTATTGGGAGACTGACTTAAGGTCGGAGAACCAATAGCCTTCGAACAAGCAACAAACATGATGCAAGTAGAAGCACCTTCATCAATAATAGTGCAATGAATAGTCTTCGAATTGATGATGACTTGAATAAGGAAAGTGATTTGGTGAGGCAATCTTGGTACATGATTATCTAGGTCAAAAGTGATCAAATCTGAGTCAACTGGGTCAATGCCACTGATGGCCGATAGCAACGACTTCCTCTGGGAGGGACAGCTTTGGAGGACCTCCAATGTGAACAAAGTCGAAGGAGCTTGAGCTATGTCCTCAACGATGCTATAGTGCTGTGTAACATGAGCATTAGGGTTGTAGGAAGACTTCCGGAGCACTCCTTTAGGAGGAGGTCGAATGACTGATTCAGTACTAGGTTGCTCGATATGGAGTGGATCGGTATTGGACGAAGGAACACTGGAGGGGACCTCGGTTTCCTTCTGGACAGGTGAAGGATATTCTTTTGACCATGTACTGATATGGATGGGAATCGTCCCAGCCATAAAGACTTGAGAGCTGAAGGGAGAAGAGGATTGAGATGGATCAACCACCATTTGAGTTTGCTGTAAGGGGAAAGGCTCTTTGAGCATGACAGGAGTCCTAGGGGTACCTTTTAGCAAACGACTAACTTCAAACCGCCTTGGGTAATCTTTAGTATAGCGATCCTCGTCGCAAATATGACAAGGATACTTAGGCTTGTGCTTGGCACCCTCCTTGACCAAGGGCTTAGTGGGATCCTGCTTTGGTTGATCGGCTTTATCATTTCCTTTTCCCTTCTTCTTATCTTTCGAGGTTTTGTCTGCCGCGGTGGACTGGATGGTGTTAACCTCATAAGTTTTACCAGAATTGGATGAAGCCTGAGAAGCATTTTCATTTGGAGCATTAGAATTTTTTTTCGCAAGGTTCGCGAAAGCTTTTCTAGAGGACACATTAATGGAACCGATGACACCATCAACAGATGGTGTTGACAGAGCTTTGGAAGTTCCGGGTCGCGGGGCATCTGGCAAATAATCATATAGCATACTGGATTGGGAGTAAGCCAAGTCAAGACACTAAGCACGCACAATGGCCTACTCTTCTGTTACACATGCCCCCATAGCAATGTCCCGGGCTATCAGACCGATGAATGAAGTTGTAAACCAGTTAGTCAGAGGCTGGTCAGGGATCCAAAACTTAATTAGGATGTGATCGGAGATATGCATGGTTGTGTCTTGTTTCAAGGATGTCAGGAGGTGTGTGCCCATTTCATATCGAATCAGCAAATGAAAATGAGTTAAAAATGCCATAGCAAGCGAGTTAAAGTCCTGAAAAGTTCTGTGAGCTAGCCTAATATACCATTTTGTGACAGAACCAATGAGAGTCCATTGGAACAGTCAGAGCCAGATTGAATCATCAAGCCATGAATTTAATGAACACCATAGGTGACAGGTCATGACATGAGCTTGGGGATCTTCTCCAGCCCTACCGTTGAATTTGGGACAATCACTGAGGATCTTAGTTGGGACCGGTGGCCAATACAAATTATGAAGAATGGGATCATTTGTCAGTTTGGACACATCCAACAATTCCAACGTCGCTAAAAAGGGTAATTGAGGGTTGAAGGACATCTGAGGCCGTGGGTAAGAAACAACACCAAAGTTCCATCCAGTTCCCAGTTTCCCCCATTGATTTTGCCCGGACGGATTTGGCCCATAAGGGTTTTGTCCATAGGGATCATAACTGTAATTGGATGGTTGACCCTAGATTTGACCCTCAGTAGTCCATTGATTACCAACCTAGCCAGCAAGAGAAACGTATGGTTGTTGAAAATTCTAATAAGGGTTAACCTATGGCTATTAATAATTTTGATATAGGGCAATTTGAGTTTGCCCTTGGGGCTGCTACAAACCATAAGGCAACTGGGCTCCAATCTGAGCTTGAGAACCAAGCTAGATTTGATAAGCAGGTTGGGTTTGGAAACCAACTTGAGTTTAAAGACTGGATTGGGTCTATAGCCCAGACTGGGTCTGAAAACTAGGTGGAGCTTGAGAAGTAACGAGTGTTTGAGTGCCTGGTTGAACAGGCCCAGATGGATTTCGTTGGGAAAATTGATGCTAAGCCATCTGGCTAGAAGGTTGACCTGGTTGAGATTGAGGTTGACCCATTTTCCCAGAAGGTTTAACTTGCTAGGTATTGGGTTGACCTTTCACAATCGAAGGTTGTCTTGACTGACGAGATGGTTGAGTAGACTGAACAATTGGTTGGCCTTGTTGGATTTGAGGCTGACCAACTTGTCCAGAAGGTTGAATAGGCTAGACAGTGGGTGGGCCTTGTTGGATTTGAGGCTGACCTACTTGTCCAAATGGGTGACCTTGTTGGGTACCAAGTTGGTTTTGTTGGATGTAAGGTTGCCTTGGGTTGCCAGAAGGTTGCCCTAAGTAAGTAAAAGAGGAACCACTGAAGGCCAAAGGTTATCCCTGGAAGGGTTGTCCCTGTGGGCCAACAGGTTGCCCTAGAAAAGGTTTCCCATAATACGGCTGTCCATGAGATGGTTGTCCATAAGATCATTGACCTTGATAGGGTGGTCCTTGAAAATTTGAAGGTTGTGTTGGTCACCATGATAACTGGTGGGGCCCCAAGCAACAGATAATGGAACCGAAACCTAAACCGTGGGTTGAGATGGAATGGGTTTGGGGTGATAAATATGGGCTCCTCAAGAATCATAATAATGAAATGGATTCTGCGGATCCAGATTCTGAAGAGCTTGCAAATACTGATCATATGCCTGCCCCTACTAGAATGGAACCAGAAGAAGGTGGGGCACTATGAGTGGGATGGAAAACTCCAGATGTTGGTGCTAACAGACCACTACTTGAAGGACCAGCTAAAGGTCCAGCAATAGTGATCACAACTGAAGATGCAGTGACGACACTAATAACCGGGGTTGAAGAAGTCACACAAATAGTTGGAATAGTCGGGATAGATGTGACAAACACATTGTGAATCTGAGGCGTGAATGGTTCTGAGGTTGGAGTAATGGTATGAGACCACATGGAACTCGTAAGGAGAGATAGAGAACTCATGATATTAGCCAAAGCATGATAGTGTAAAGGCAATGTGATGCCAAGAGGGGTGACACAAAAGGGTGAAGCTTCCATAGGTATAGGGATTTTTCCACTTGCCATAAAGGTCTCTTCACCCATAACGAGGTTCGTCTCATCCATGTCAGAGGAAGACATTGGGACCGAAACACTAGAAGGAGTAATGGGAAAGTCTTCTTCGGAAGGCTCCCAAATGGGGTTCTAATGAATATTGTAAAACTCATCTTTTGGAGTGCGAGAGTTAAGCAGTTGGCTACTCGAAAAAACAAGAAGATTATCATTAACAACCGGTACCTCAGAAGCGACAGAAGATGGAGATCCTTGGTCACTTGGTATGGGAGATGGGATCAGTGATTTCGCCAGGATGATTTAACTCAAGAAGCCCTAGGGAAAACTAAACGAGTAAGAAAAACAACTCTATGGAAACTAAAACGCAAACAAGATCTAACAAGGTAAATGTGAATGTGGCCGAATAAATTTTATGACACAGGAACAAAACTTGACCTTTTCATCTTTAAAGAGTTGAGAAAAGGACGAGAAGATGACTTTACTCGCCTTAGAATATTTAATGAGAGTAAAAGGACAAGTGCTTAGATGGACATTTTCTTTTAAGGAGTTTGAAAACGAATGAAAGTGACTACTCTAGAGAACTAGCCAAAAGGTTTACCAGACAACCTGTAAAAATGCATATACACCTTGGCGATCCTATGAAAACCAAGGACTTTTCGTACGACAGTCAATCATCCTGAATGCTATGTTTGGTGCATTACGATTTGCAAGGCGACAGACATGGCTTCCTAAAGATATAGGATGATAACCTAGCAGGGTCTCCCAACATATACTTGATGGTATTGGGAGTGCAAGTCCATAATAGCAGCTATTGAGTCACAGAAGGAGGAATCACCCAACCTTAAGTGAAAGAAATAATGACTAGGTTTAACGACACCAGAGCACATCTCTAGCCTAGACCTCTAAATAATGTGCGTTAAGTTCCAATGAATTGTTAAGTTCATTCATTTCATTTTAGAGTTGATATTTGAATTAGGTTTCAGTTTCTAGGCCTTACTGTATGTGTACAAAAAAAAAAAAAAAACAAACCTATGATGTAGCTAGAATGGGTAAAGCATCTTTCATTTTGATGAACACCTACTTACACGAAGGTAGAGAGCTCATTCCCAAACCAAGACAAGAAAATGACAATGAATGCAAGTGCTAAGAAACACAATGCATTAATACACCAACCCTACAGTGCATCGATACTACTAATGATAGATTTAAAGTTTGCTTTCCAATTTCTCAAACATGAAAACTTGAAATGCAAATGTACTTTCACTTTCATATACTAAATGAATGCAATCTTTTGATTTTGATAGTTTTGAATTTAAAGAGATAAACAAGCAAGCATGAATTTATTGATCCAAACAATTGTAATCTATGTCTGGTAGTGAAAAAATTGAATCAATATCAAAAATTGGTTCAACAATTGACACTAAGCATCAACCAGCAAGAAACAAGCAATGAAACAACCTCAAGCAAATCAACAAGATGGTTGTGGATGAACCTTGGACAGAGAAGCAACCAGGCCAAATAATTCAAAAACTTGAAAGAGCTAGCTCACAAGGCCAAAAACACAAGATTCACTCAATGGAACCAAAGAGACAGTACCTGTAACCAAAAGCAATTAAAGCAAACTAATGGGCAAGAGGAAGATAGCAGGGGATAAACAAGACTGGTGGATTTAGGAAGTAAAGTTTAAAAAACAATTCTACAAGAATTGTTGCGGGCATAAAGCCAGCAACAGAGCAACGTTGTCGCGAGAGTACATGTCTCTTTTGCGACGAGCCGATTTCAGGAATCGTCGTGACTATACGACATGATTCAGCAATGCACATGATTATAAAACAGAGACAGGGTGACGTCGACACGACTATTAAGCTTTTTTTAGTGATGAACTTAGAAATAATGGAAAACTAATAAAAACTCCCAAATAAAGACCAGACTATTCTTTCAGATAGTAAAGGGATTTTCCAGATTGACCCAGGTAACTCGAAAGATTGATGGTTTAACCCCAAAATTCAAGAGATACTAAATCAAAACCAAACAAAAGAAAACAAGAGAGAAACATGCAAAGGACTTCCCAACGGAGTCACTAACTTGTGAAGTAGGAAGGTGTTCCCTCTGTAGATAGAGGTAGCCCCTCTAGCCCTAGAGTGTGTCTAGTCACAACAAAGACAAAACAACAATTGATTCCCTTAAATAGTAATCATTGGAGGCCTACCTCAAACTGGTGGTTGATGAAGTTCTGTTGCACTGGTCCAACTTCTGTTTCATTTTCCTCAATGAGAAATCAACCTGAAACACCACAAGAAATCAATAGAGCACGTAACCGAGAAACAACAATGATCTATTTACTCATAAATTCAAGAAGTCATGAGCTATCAAATAAATTGCATACAAGACATAGGAAATCATCATTTATTGTATCAATAATGAATCAAGAGCAAAGCTTACAACTAAGTCTTGATGTCAAAATCCTTCTTGGAGGGTCCAACCAGTATGTTTCTTCAAGCATTCACTCTCAAGAATGGTTCTGCAAATAAACAATATCCCTCTCTCACTCACAAGCTTTAATACAAAGTAAAGGGCACTCCACAACCTCTTACAAACTATTAGCAATCCCACACTTGTCACACTCACACCAAAGCTATCTACCAAACTCAAAAAGCACTAGCAGCACTGTCCAACCAAAAGAACTAACAGATCATAGAAATGGTGAGTGATTTTATAAGAGAAGGTGTCTCCATGAAATGAGGGAGAGGGGGCTTATCCTCAAGGGAGGTTGCACAAAATATGGAGCCACCATCCTAGAGGAGAAAGGGCGACCCAAACTGAACCAACAACTAGGTCTAGAGACATCCAAAAGGCTGACTATTGGAACAAATTCACCCAATCTGGATCGTCGCTACCCGTGAACTAAGTCTCTGCAATGACATCGCAAGGCGGTAATGCATGCAAACCAATCGTCGCAATAAATAACTAATAGCCTCGTGTCGGGCCATGAAATCCGATCGTCTAGGAAACAGGTGCACACCTGCAACAGTGTCGCTATGACACTGTTTAGGATAGGGGACCATTGTGTATATTAAGGGTTTACTCGCGACGAGGCAGAAATTTAGGGAATGAGGGTCAAGTTGCAGCATCAGAGAGAATTTGCTTAATCTTCTTACATCAATGGGAAGACATGAACATGTTTATTTGATACATGACACAGTAGAGGGACTGAGACGAGGACAATGACAAATTACTATGTAACACATGACACTATACAAAATTGAAAAAGAGCTTGTTAGACTAACAACATTCCTATAAAAGATATTGTCATCTTCACTAGATCAATAAGATTCACCATCGTTCAAAGTAGAGTAGAGATTTGCAAAGAGATCCATGCAATCTAAGCATAAATCGTCCAATTAACGTAAAACCTTGGTTTACCAAGGGTATTTAGAGCTTCGTCCATCACCACATAAGAGACAATTTTAATGTGATATTAAACTATGTGTTATGATGCCCTTTTCATGAAGAGGATGGTTCATTTCAATGTTTTATTTGAGAGATTTTATAAAATAAGTATGAATAAAAAGATGGATTAAATTATATTTGATATTGTCTTTATTAAAATGAAATATTAAATTTAAATATTATTTACACTAAATTTAATATTGTTTTTTTCAATTGTGGTTCACGGTCATAGAGTGGCCGCTACATCCATGTGCAATAGTCCGAACAGAGCCACTCGAGTGAATCTACCCATCGGCTTATGGTCGGGCCTAACCCCAAGAGAATTGAAGAGATTTGACCCCGTGACCTATGATTGGCAAAGTACTTAGCAATAGGAACTCGACCAGTTGAGCTATCCCTTAGGGCTAACCAAATTTAACATTGTGTAATAGTTTTCTAGAATATTAATATCTAATATTTAAAAATTAAGATTAATTCTTCCTTTAATTTATATGAAAAGGCTATCTAGTTGCAATTTATAACACTTTGGTTTAAGTATTAGAAGATATCATGCAGTTCTCTTTTTAAATAAAGTAAAGAAATTAAGTCTTCACGGAGGTGTGAAATAACATATTATTTTTTTATGAACAAAGTAAAGATATTTTAGTTGGCAAAAGATAATTTAATGGAAATAGAATTATGTGGATACATGGTAAGATGTGATGAACTGATTCTTACTCTTTCGGTGACATTTACTAAAAAAAAAATGGGTTAATAAATTAAAATTTACTAATTAAGGGAAATTTTTATATAAAACCTTTTAATCATATAATGTTAATTAAATGGGTTGGGTTGTTCTTAAGAGCATCATGTATGTGAGATAAAAATGTACATGGACAAATATTTATAGGTCGAAAAAATCAATGGAGCAAGGAATATGAGATAAACATGTCAACATGTTTAAATCGAGATAAAAAAATGGAATGATAAGTAAGCATATATGCGTCTAGAGACACCTTATCAACCATTCATAAAAATATGTGAAAGAAAAAAATGAAAATGATTAATATGTATGAGTTCGGTGAGTTTGGTGGGGATATGAAAATAATTTGTATTAGATGGTGTTATATATATATATATATATTTTTTGTAATTTTACACATGAAATACATAAATTTTATTTATATATATAACTAAGAAGGGGATATGGTAGTTTAGATGTAGAAATCGATAGTCTTATCACACTGTAAACGAAGAAAAATATTATAAATGCCCATCTATTTGAATAAATTCTTTAATATGTGATAGAGAAATGAAACTATATATTATGAATAAAGTAAATTTTAAAAATTAAATTGAAAATGTAAATGAATGAAAAATTAACTATCTATCTAAATAGATATATGGAAATAATTTTCACAGTGTTCTAAGGATCATAAGTAGTTGCATGCACTCTTTCGGACTTATTTGCAATACATTTACTCATTATTTCTTGCTGAATTCATTTTGAGATGGTCATGGCAAGCAATTGATTTCATGAAAAAACTAGCAGAAAACTTTAAATGGTCTTCCATTCATATAATAGTGTTTATATTGCTCCTATTGTCTTAGTCATTCTAGAAGGAACCATGTTGTTGGAAGTAGTGATAGTACCAACAAAGTCACACATGGAAATCTCTTGAACATGATCCCAACTTTGGGGTCAAAACTAGTCGATGCTAATCTTTTGATTTTCAATGTAGTTCTCCTTAATTCTTAGCTAAAGGAATTCATTCCTAAATTTTAACATGGGGTAACATTGAATCTAAGGGAAACATCATTTGATAGCACAATGTCTTAATATTATAAATATGGTATTTGTTTTTAGGAACAATATAATATTTTGGGAGATTTGACAATAAAATAGCATGTAAGACATTTTTTTCCTTGATTGACTCTTAAAATTCGTTATCTTGCATCCAATGGTATTTTATGTGTATGTTTATGCATTATGTTTTGTTGACTCGAATTATAATTATATCCAAATTTTAGGTACTTAGTGTTGCCTTAGCTCCTATCCTATATCCATGCACAATATTTTTTTCCTATCATCTTAATTGATTTCAATCGGATTGATCAAATCTTCTTATCCTCAAATCATAGCCTTTCAATTCACCAAAGGTACAAACCTTCTCATGACACATAAGAAAACAATACTCTAATAGGGATTCATTATAGAGTATACATTTGGGTTCTTATCACTAAAGAGTTGGGAAGGATGAACATTTTCAATGATATATCTAGGAATAATTTCTCAATTTTATTGATTGAAGCCTTCTTCTCTTCACCATCATCTTTGGATTCATTGTCACATTCCATTGCATCCACCTTTTTTATTCCATCCACCATCCTTCTTCTCTCCATCATCATCTTTCATATCCCCATGGCACTACCTTCCTTCTTCTCCCCTCCTTTCTTTACATCATCCTTCTTGCCCCCTAACATTTCTCCATTGTTTTTCTATGGGATGACCACTAATTGTTTCCCAATCATTTTTTGGAGATATTCCACCAAGTTATTGGGATCCATCACTCCTTGATAGTTTCCTTATCATTCTTCATTTTATGTTATGCACATTGCATTATTGTGTAGTTTTTATACTAAGGTATTCAGGTGTCATTGTGCAGTGATTAGAGGTGAGAGGTCTTATTTCCTTTCCATTCACATATAGTTGTCTTAACATTTATGCTTGGGTGGAAAACGGGGAGAGAAAAGGAGGTGTTTTATCACTCCAATTGATCTCACATCGAACATTTAAGTGATTTTAACCGAAAACGTTAGAAAACATCATTCTAAAAACTTAATACACTTGAAAACATGGTCCATATCTCAATTACATGTCACTCATGCTAGTGAAAGATGTAGTCACTTAAATCAATATTCATGCGAGCTTTCTCAGTAAAATTGTTTGATGGTGTGGGTTATGCATTCATATAATTGCAAATCCTACAGATATGTAAAATGAAGAATTTTGTGGCCGATAAATGCCCAAAAATGACTAAAAATGACTCATTATTAAGTTTAGGATTGGTTTAGATTTACATCTTGTAAATATTTGGGAATTTAATCCTCCTTTTGGTTGAATCAAACACATAATATCCCATGCAAAAGGCCTGGGCATTTCCACTTGAACTATTTCTCCTTCAAACTTAGCTTCAATGCATAAATAAGAGGGTGTATCCATGCATTTCAAAAGAACCTTAAATTTAAATTTAAATTAAACTAATTAAGTTGAAGAACAAGAACATGGTTTCTTCTCTCATTTAATTTAATTTCTACTTCTATGTGAATCATTTTTCCTCCTTTCTACTTCTATGTGAATCATTTTTCCTCCTATATTTATATGTAAGGGTTTGCTTACTTTTATATGAATCATTTTTCCTCATATAAGGCAAAAGTGATTCTTATTCATTATCAAATATTAACAAAATTATTAAAAGTTTTAAAAACCATTCCACATAAAAGATGAATACCACATGGTTGCTCTCACATGATGCATTTCATATTATATTGCTCTATGATTACGTAATAAAAAACCTTAAATCTCTCCCTTGACTTATTTAATTGTGGCTGGCATTCAACATGACATTGGAGAAGTTTTGTATTCAGAATCGCACAATATTTATGTATACAAATTTGATATGATCCAAGGTTACTGTAACTCAGAAAATATTAGCAACAAGTCACTAAGTCAATCATTGGCTTAGTGACTGACCAATATGCATGCAAGGTATGGATGGAAATTACATATCTCTCGACGAATGGATAAACTTTTATGGTCGACCGACCATCGGTGTTGATTGACAGCTTATTAATGTGACTGGTACATGGGAAATGGATGGCGTCCGACCGGGTCTTATTAGTGATGTTATCAATTAATGTGAAATGGCTTGCCAACTACAAGACATCGAGCTATTTACTATCTAAAAAACTAGCTGGTGTGGGAGACATACCAGAAAGCGCTTGAGCATTCTCTGAATATGATACTACCTGGTTGCCGAGCAGGAGCACAAGAAGGAGTAGGAGCAGGAGCAGAACAGTTTGGTTTCCACATTTTTTTACTCGCTGATTTCGTGATACTCATTATAATTTGTAAAAATATAATGGCTTTTCCTTCTATAATTCGGCATTTCTTCTCATTATCTTTCCCACGAACTGTAACATGTTTTCACCTTATATAATTCATTGGTCTAGTACTCCCAACAACACCAGCTCTTCCTCCTCTCCCCGACTTAATTTTCCGAGCATCCATCCCACGATGTCGAGGCTTCCCCATATTCTGTCCCTCCTGTGGCTCTCTTTCCACTTACAAGTTGCAACAACACCACCCCAAAGTTGTATATGTCACTCTTCTCACCCACTTTCATCCTCCAGAGAATCAAATGGGCGCACTGCAAAACCCCTAATAGTCAAACCCATTGTCCCAAAGCTACAAAATCTAACCAAAATACAAGGATTTTAGACTGATTGGCACCTCCATCAAAGCATATATTCCACTGCAAGGTGCACCTACGTGCCCCAAAATTGCAAATCGTTGTGTCAAAATTAGAAATGAAGTTTACATTGATTCATATTACATAAACAAATGAAGTTATAGAGTTAGATTCAATAATATACAATCATCTGAAATAACTGAAGATGAATATAGACTTCACTATATAGTTTCTAAGATGAATTGGTATCATTACTCCATGAAATGAAATGAAATAATAATAATAATGAAACAGCGAGTGTTGATAAAGAATTTTTTTGGTATCTATGTAGTTCTTGTTGCTAGTGAATTTTGTGCAAAGCATAAAAGTCCTAATAGTCAAATCCATTGTCCCACGGCTGCAAAATTTAACCAAAATACAAGCATTTTAGACTTATTGGCACCTCCATCAGAGCATATATCCCTTGCTAAACCCAATTGATAGAAGCTTCTAGTAGCAATCCCTTACTAAACCCAATTGGCAGAAGGCCAAAGGAGCAAGGTAAACCAATCTGAGACTTCAAACAGAAGTAGTTCTTCACGAGATTCAGCTAACAAAACACCAAAGTAGTAACATTTCTGGGAAATGAAGATGGAACTCACACTTTCAAGAACTCAATTGTAAAAAATTTCATTAAGCCCAATGCTCTCAATCAAAAGAAGGCTAAGCAAACCCTCTATTAACTAACCTTAATACCCAGACACATTATTATCTAGAATGTCGAGAAGTTCTATTTCCACTTTCGGAAAATCGATGAGCTATCATATGCTTCGACTAGTGTGTATTGAAATGTCTATTAAATCCTATTTATAGTGTAAGAATGAATAAATTGTCACCATTGCAGGGATCCAAGTAATATAGGACTGAACAATCAATCATTTCAGCCTCTCCAAGAATGCAGTACTACCATAAGCAATGCAAAATCTCATGTCAATTTTTGAAATTTATTAAGTCGATGACTTGAACTACCATCGTTGGAAAATTTAGGTTTTTGTTAGGGGGATCCTCAAATAAATTGGACCATTGCTGTAGAAAAATAGAAAAATGGCAGTTTAATTATTTGGTACAACAGAAAGCTCATTTGGTAAAGGAGTTTTGAATCGCCTTTTTTTTTTAATAAAATATTATCACTTTCAAATTCCAATTTGAAATTATTAAATTTTTCAATATTTAAATTTTCAAC